>CAUYRT010028516.1:0-32629 GCA_963574885.1 Lepilemur ruficaudatus
ACCACCATGCCCAGCTAATTTTCTCTCTATATATATGTTTTTAGTTGGCCAATTAATTTCTTTCTATTTTTAAGTAGAGACGGGGTCTCGCTCTTGCTCAGGCTGGTTTCGAACTCCTGACCTTGAGCGATCCACCTGCCTCGGCCTCCCAGAGGGCTAGGATTACAGGCGTGAGCCACCGCGCCAGGCCAAGAGCTGTACTTTTTATAAAATTCATCTAATATGTAATTAGTACTTTACCTGCTTCATATCTTTAAAGTCTTTTTGGCTTATAAACGCAATCAGTATTTTCACATCATGAAATTCAGATCTGTTCCCTGAGGGAGGAAACTGAAAGAAAATAATTATGAAAACTTATTAACTACTAATATATTTACAGAACAAAATGCAAACTAGTCTATTAAATATAAATATTTCATCTTTCTTTATGTTATAAAACAAAGTTTCAGGTAGTCTTTCTTTTTGTTTTTTGAGACAGAGTCTCACTCTGTTGCCCAGGCTAGAGTGCCGTGGCATCAGCTTAGCTCCCAGCAACCTCACACTCCTGGGCTCAAGTGATTCTTCTGCCTCAGCTTCCCAAGTAGCTGGGACTACAGGCATGTGCCACCATGTCCGCCTAATTTTTTCTATGTATTTTTAGTTGGCCAATTAATTTCTTTCTATTTTTAGTAGAGATGGGGTCTCACTCTTGCTCAGGCTGGTTTTGAACTCCTGACCTTGAGCGATCCTCCTGCCTCGGCCTCCCAGGGTGCTAAGATTACAGGTGTGAGCCACCACGTCCAGTCTATTCTTTCTTAATATTATATAAGCTCTCAAAATAAATACCTTTTAACGTGAACTTAAACTGATATATAATATACATATCTTATAATGTAGACATAATACACATATACCTATACACACACACATATATATTTGCTCCTAACAAAGTCTTGTCTACTCTAGGAATAGAACAAAAACTACAAAACTTCCCAATTAAATGCCTATCAGATCTTGAATGTTTATTTACAAAGAATCATACCCTCAGATTATTTAAAATGCAGCCCCTAAACCACACATAAATTAATTCAATTTCTGTGAAATTTGATGTCACGAGCTCAAAAGAAGTTATGATAGTTTTATAACTTACTAGAACACTGTTATTGACAACCAACAATGCTTCAGCACCTCCTTTCTGTGCAATTCTGGCTTTTTCAAGAAAATGGCAGGTTCCCCAGTGTACCACAACTGCTTTGTTATTTATACCAACAGGAGGAATATCGGAAAGGTTGCATAGTGGTGTGGAAGTCAGATTCATCAAACTAATGGAAGTCTGAAAATAAGAAATGTCTTTATCATAATTCATCCTAAATGCATTCATTTATAAGGTATCAATATTGGTTTAACACAATTTCTTTAAAATTAGAAATATTTCATGACAAACACCAGGTAAGTATTTTAAAATTTTCTTATTTTCTCAGAGAGATAAATACTTGAGAAAAATCTATAAAATAATTACTTATTCATCACCATATATTACAACTGTTTCACATATTAAAACATAACTATCACTCATTCTTACTTCGTCAATATTTTATGTTTATGAATAGTAACTGTAATTTACTTACTGCATTTTCTAGTGTACTTGGAAGAGTTGTCCAATGAGGGTTATACAGCATGCAGTAGTCCTTAGATGGTAAAGGTGTGCCATTTCCAGATGCATGCAGGATTGCTTCCTGAGCAGCTGTCTAGGACACAAACAATAACGTTCACACCAGCAATAATTTGGCTTGCCCACAACTAAGGACTTTCTTTTGAGATGGGGTTTGCTCTGGATCATAGATCACTGCAGCCTCAAACTCCTGGGCTTACACGATCCTCCTGCTTCAACCCTCAGCCTCCCAAGTAGCTGGGACTACAGATGAGTGCCACCACACCTAGCTAAAAACCAAAGATTTTTTTTTTTGAGACAGAGTCTCAAAAACCAAAGATTTTAATAAAGCTATGCATTAATATATTCATCTTTGATCACATCTCGTTAGGAGGGAAGGTCCTGCAATAAATTTATTTCTTCTTGTTTGAAGAAATAAAACGATGACGTGGGAATACTAAAACAATACACATTTACCCAGAATACATTCTTTAAGGAGGGTAGGTCACTTCCTTATCGGAATGACAATCATGGCCCTTGTTATGAAAGCCATATTCCAGGGAGGATCTTGCTATGATGTAACAACTTCAATACTCCCTTATAGCCTGAAACTTTGCTTTCCAATTTCCTATGAGTTATTACTTCATTGCTTATGTTCTATAAAAGAAAATGCACTAAAAATCCCTCAACCTGTCTTACCTTTCATATTCTACCAGTAACTAGGGTAAAAAAAAAAAAAAGTACATTATTATTTCAAAGTGCTATCTTTAGAAGAGAACCAGCTGGAACATGAAGTAAATTATTCTGGCTTAAGTTTTCAAGATTCTGCAATTGCCTATTCAAAAAGACCAATCTAGAGTTTAAAGTAAGGAAAAGGAAGAGCTAGAGTAATTTTCTTCCCTTTTTTTCATTTCCCACTACTTGAAAAGAAAAGCGAAGAGGTAAGAAGTGATTGAAAAGAGTAACTACTGTACATGGGATGGGTAGTAGGAAAGGAAGAGTATGAAATGAACAAACATCCTAAAATATTTAAAATACCACTCCATATCACAATTTCCTTCAAACTTGGCTCAGTACAAATCCTGCCTGTCTCCTCCTTTGAGCAAATCTTTTTCTAAAACCATAAGGAAGAAAAAAAAAAGGCTACTTGGCAAATAAAGATGATGCACCAAGCCTCTGCCATTAAAGTACATATTAGGTTAAACCACATGAGACTGCTGATGTTTGACCATTTTTAATCTATAAAATCAGTATTTTCATAGGAGTCAACCTAAATTTCTAATGAATATAGAAATGTTCAAATCCATGCTCTCCTACCTAAAATGTCTCTAGAACATTTTAGATTAGAGGGCTTTACGGCATACTGGGGGCTTCATTAGCTTACGGAGGTAAGCAAGTGTAGGGAATTCACAAAATATGCCATCAAATTACACAGAACAATTTGATAAGGAAATGAGATGTAAAAAAGAGAAATGTAGTTTTTATAACATTCAGCTACATTCTTGGTGGCTATAAATGGATTTTGACAGCAGAACTGAACTAATACATTAAGTTCTTACTATGTAACAAACTACATTATTTTCATACATTTGTCTGGTTCAATGTCACTGGTTTACAAATAAGCACTCTGAGACTCAAGTTACTCACATACCTACCCCTAAGGTCATGTAGTCTACAATTCTAACTACAGAAGGTTAGCCTGCAGATAAACATGAGAGTTGATTAAATTTAGGTTAAACATTTTTGGAAAGAATACTTCATAAGTGAACTGAGTGCTTCTTCCTGCATCCAACAAAATGGCACATAACATTAGGATTTCCCTTCATTAGTGACGTAGAGTTTGAGCATTTGGTTAACATATTGGTTAAGGTAGTACCTGTAGGATTTCTCTAGCATAAAAGTATATTTTTTTCCTTTGTGATTGGTGGTACCACGTGAAAAGCTCAACAACTTCTCACCAAGTCTTTAGTCTCTATGATGATCCTTGCCTTAACTTAATTTTACATATTACATCAGGGGCTGCAAAATGGTGAATGTTTTTTAATTTTATCATTCCTTCTACATTTATTAGCTAGCATTCGTCTTAAAATAGCTTTACTCTCTCCTATCATCTTTGTTTAGTATCACTAGAAACTCATTGATTTTAAAAAAATTCAATGTAGTATAATAACAATTCACTGTTTGATATTGAAATTTCCCAAATTTGGCCATTAGAGCTTCATCCAGCTGGCTCTTTGTATCTGTTATACAAGATCCCATTAGTCTTTGAGGACTTCTTGTTTTTTTGGCATAAGATATCTTAGGCTGAGCTTGTCCTTAGTGGATCCAGCCATTCCACTAAACTGCTTCTGGAGAGGAAAGGTATTTAGATCAGGATCTGGGTTCTAACTGCACATTGCTGTTGAAATGGTATAACCTTTTTAATAGACAATTAGCAACATCTATCAAAAATTTTAATACATAGTACCCTCTGATTCATATCCTACAGATATATTACACAAATGCACAAAGATAAATGTATAAGAACACTCACTTCAATATTATATGTTACAGGAAAAAAAAAAGGAAAAAACAACTTCTACCAGTAAGGTGCTTATTACGTTATGATGTGCATAATACACAGCTATTCAAATAAAGAGCTAAATCTATTTCTAGAAACAGAAGTTGTCCATAGTGAGAAAAGAAAGTTCCAGAGACATATTTATAGTGTAATCCTATTTTTATATAATGATCTCCCCAAAAGTCCCTACATATATCTGTACATTTATATGAGCCTGAAGAGGGGTGTGGAGAGATACACAAAGAAGCTATTAAAAGAAAGGAGTGAGAGGAAATCAAAGGCAAAGGTGAGAGTATAAAAATATTGGGCAGGGAAGAAATAGGAGAAACATTCAGACAAAATAGAAGGGTATATATAAATTCCTTTCCTCTCATCGTGGCTCTCACAGTCACACTGTCGGGGGTTTGTTTTATATTTTTCTTGACACTATGAATATTTAAGGTGTATATATACATACCGATATTTGTTTTACACATATGGAGTCACATTATACATATTGCTCTGTAGCTTTTCTTAAATTTATGAAAAGATGAAAGGCAGGGCGCGGTGGCTCATGCCTGTAATCCTAGCACTTTGGGAGGCCGAGGTGGGCGGATTGCTCAAGGTCAGAAGTTCGAGACCAGCCTGAGTAAGAGCGAGACCGCGTCTCTAGCAAAAATAGAAAGAAATTAACTGGCCAACTAAAAATATATAGAAAAAATTAGCCAGGCATGGTGGCGCATACCTGTAGTCCCAGCTACTTGGGAGGCTGAGGCAGGAGGATCGCTTGAGCCCAGGAGTTTGAGGTTGCTGTGAGAGCTAGGCTGACGCCATGGCACTCTAGCCTGGGCAACAGAGTGAGACTCTGTCTCAAAAAAAAAAAAAAATTTATGAAAAGATGAAAATGTTCTAAATTGGCTGTGATGATAGTTGCATGTAGCTGTGAATATAATAAAAATCACTGAACTGTATACTTTAAATGGGTGAATTATGTAGTATGTGAATTGTAGCTTACTAAAGCTGCCAAAAAAAGGAACACAAGGAAGTATAGTTGTACTGGGGAGATTAAAAACAAACCTGAAATAATCAGAAACAAAATGTGATTAAAGTCAAAGAGTCCCCAGTAAAAATTTTGTGTTCTTAAGGTATTAAAAATGCAAATTCTTGGGCCCCATTCCAGACCTACTGAATCAGAAACCCTGCCAGTTTACACTTTAACAAGCCCTTCTGGTGATTCTGATGCCTGTTAAAGTTTGAGAACCAATGCTATAGAAGCAGTGATTCTCTCTTTTTATTTTTTTGAGACAGAGTCTCACTCTTTTGCCCGGGCTAGAGTGCCATGGAGTCAGCCTAGCTCACAGCAACCTCAAACTCCTGGGCTTAAGCAGGAGTTTTAACTCCTGATCTTGCTTAAGTGATCCTCCGGCCTTATCCTCCCAGAGTGCTAGGATTACAGGGGTACGCCATCGTGCCTGGCCGCTTAGTGATCATTTCTAAATGCAGATTTTGATTCAATAGGGTGAGTAGAGTGTGAGATTCTACATTTCTGTCAAGCTCTCGGTGATGCTGATACAAGAAAGGCTGAGTTGAAATAGTGTATCTGGAAGACACATGTTCCTAAGTAAATCTCTGATCATTCACTCTTTCCTCCCTAATAATTTACATAATAATCAAGACAACCTACATTGTTTCTACTCCTACTTCCAGTATTCAAGACTTATGGAAATGATGCCCTGAAAGTGACTAGAATCAGACCCACAGAGATTAAGTGTTACCTTCATTACTTAAATAGTGACTGAGTGGGAGCTAGGGCATCAAACAGGGATTTAACAGGGAAACAGAGTAGTCTGTGGGCCATTGAAAAAGTATGGGCAGGATCATTCCTCTGATTTGGAGACTCTGGGAACATAGAATGCACAGGTTAAGGGGTATTAGGGTGTTGGGGAGGAGTCAAGGTAGCCACTCATTCATTCATTCATTCATTCAATACTCTGCAGTTTATGAGATGCCTGGGGAGACAGCAGAGAATGAGTCAGGCAGGGTTCCTCCTCCATGGGGCTTACATTCCACTTGTAACCTGGATCCAGCCTTCTTGCTTTTCCCTAAGTAATCTTGCTACTTAATGATACATCTCAACTTTTATAGAATTTATGGTTTACCCTAGGATTTACAGACTCAAATGACTACAAGGCCAGGTAGGTAATATAAATGCACAAGCCAGAGGAGATTTAAGACTGTAGGGCATGATAAAGCTTAGCAAATTCTTGCCTAAAGGCAATCACCTTTTTAAAAAAAATTTAGTATCTTGGGGAAAGGGCCTGTATCTGGAGAATTTATGGTCTAGATTTTCATAAATGGACCAAATTTCAGGTGACTTTAACAATTTATCAAATATACACTAAACATAACTTTTTCTATCTTTAAACTTTTTTATAAACAAAATTCACAAATCTATCCTTTCAGTCTTGTGTCCTAGTTTTGATTCAGAAAAAAAAAATGATCACTGTACAATTTAGTGGAAAAATAGCAAAAGACTTAAGTTCTAGTCTTATCTTTCATAACTTTCTATATGATCTGGGACAAGTCGTAATTTTCCTGAACATTCTCAGGATTATTTTGAGTTTCAAAGGAGATTTACTGATAGGTGCCGCATTTTGGGAAGGAGCCATCAGTGACTTAAAAAGCAGTCAAGGGGATGCAGAAAGTCACAGACAGCTCAGAGGCAAAATGGTAAAAGAAAAATTGTGAAGAACCTGGAAGTTAAAGAGAGATTTTAACAAAACCAGCAAGTCTTAGCTCGGGCTGCCAAAATAAAGAACCACAGACTGGGTGGCTTATATAACAGAAATTTATTTTCTCACAGTTCAGGAGGCTAAAAGTTCGAGATCAAGGTGCCACTAGGGTCAGTTTGTAGTGAGGTCTCTCTCCTGGCTTGTAGATGGTCACCTTCTCACAGTGTCATCACATGGGAAGGAGAGAAAGAGAGCAAGCTCTCTAGCATTTCTTCTTGTAAGGCCATTAATCCCATCATGAGAGTGGAACCCTCATAATCTCATCTAAACCTAATTATCTCCCAAAGGTCCCAATCTCTACAGTATTTCACTATGTGAAATACTATCACGTTGGGGGTTAGGATTTCAACATATGAATTTTTGGGAATACAGTTCAGGCCATAGCATTCCACCTCCTTCCCCCTAAATTCATGTCCTTCTAGCAGGAAAAATACATTCATTCCATTCCAACAGCCCTGAAAATCTTAACTCATTTCATGGGATGCCATAACATAATACCACAGACTATGGGTCTTAAACAATAAAAACTCAGTTTTCCACAGTTCTGGAGGCTAGAAGTCCAAGATCAAGGTGCCAGCAGAGTCAGTTTCTAGTGAGGGCTCTCTTCCTGGCTTGTAGATGGCTACCTTCTCACTGTGTCCTAACATGGCAGAGAGAGAGAGAGACAGCTCTCTGGTGTCTTTTCTTATATGGGCACTAATCCTATCATGAGGGTCCCATCCTCATGACCTCCTATAAACCTAAGTATCTCTCAAAGGTCCCATTTCCAAATACCACCACATTGGAGGTTAAGGCTTCAGCATATGAATTTAGGGTGGGAAGGTGACACAATCCATTCCATAGCACAGCAGCTCAGCTTGGGTAGCAGAACACACCTACTTTCTCCTATTTCTGAGAAAACAGAAATAATTAAAGAAGATTCTTTCCCAAGTCAGTGAAAAGACCAATAGAAAAATAAATAAATAAAATGAAAAAGATTCTTTGAGTTGGTGCAGTACAAAAAGGAATGCAAATTTTCAGCAAGAGATTTTTCTGCAGAATATCCTGATTATTACTTCATTGTAGTAAGCTCAAGATGCAGCTGTACAATACTTCATACTCTTTGTAGTAAAGAAAAAATGAACAGAAGTTTTATAAAACATTAGGAGGAAGATTCAGGATTCTTCAGAGAACTTTGAAGCAACTGTAAGACAAATCCAGACTAAACATCACTCATTCCCTTTGAGATAGAGCCCCATGACTGGGCCCACTGTGAAATAAAGGCCTAACAGTTGGGGTTGTGGGTGGTGGGGTTGAACCAGGGAAGGACAAGTGTGAAATGGAATTATGAAATTACCAAATGCCAAGACAGAGTTAACCACCTGCTAGGCACTAACAGCCAGATGTACTATAGCTTGAGTTATAAATACACAGTGAGGTCACTTTGGTGTGAAGACCATCAAGATGAGGGGAACAGGCTAAATGATCACTAAGGGCTTTTCCAATACTAGATCCTCTGCCTCATCTACAAGGATGTGGCAGTGGTTTCTGAAGATTATGTGCTGCTTCTAGATGAGGATGTTGGCCCTGTTATTACATGACTAAGGGGAAGTAGTGCCAGTTTCAAGAGCCCAGAGAGGAGAAATGAAATGATCGAGCTGTCATCATTCATTCAAATGAACTCAGTGAGGCTACCTGGAGCTGTAAGATTAGGGAAGAGGAATAAACAAGGGCTTCAGGGAGGAAATGGTACAAGACTTCAGATGGTGTTGAAGGAAAGGAACCAGGTATCTAGCAAGAAAGAAGAGAGAGCTCTAGCTGAGGAAAAGGAAACCAGATTTATCCAAGCTCCTCAGAAAAGAAAAGGAATGAGAAAGAGAACTCCTTAGGAAATTAAAGGATCAGTTAAGAAGAAAACAGATCCATAGAGAAATCAATAAGAAACAGAAAATCAATACTAGTTGGTATTAAAAAAATCTTTACAATTTAAAGAGATTTTGTCAGTTTATTCATAGTTATCGGCACAGTACCTGGCATATAATAGATGCACATCAAATATTTGCAGTGTAAAATAATATTACTTAATCCCCACAATATCCCTGAAACTGAGGAATATAGAACCCAAGATTAACATGGTGAGATACAACAAACTACACAGATGTAATTTTAAAAAGCCTAAAATCCAGAATGTGGGAAAGACTTTTTAGCTATTAACACAATTTAGAATAGAGATGACTTTTAGATTTGTGAACCCTATGAAATCATATGACTTAAATTTTTCATGGGGAGGGGAAGAAAGGGCAGGGCTTTTAATAAGAATGTTCATGTGCGCTTAAGAGGAATTGATGTACTATTGGGCTATTTATTAATTTATGTTGAGAAAGGATTAGCGGGAATGTGATATACATATTCATTATTACCATCACCTTAAAAGATTTAAATGAGTGTAAAAACACTTCCATAACTTTGTTCCATTACACAGTAAACACCTCAAAGAGTCAGACTAACACTGCTATTTTGTTATTCTTTTCATATTATACTCCTCACCCCCAAGCAATCTTTAAATACATTCTCTCATTCATGTTCCTAACGTTGCCTAGCAAAATTATGAATGCACCAAAGGCACTAAATACTGTTTTGGTTTAGATTTTGGTGTCTCAATAAACGTTAAAGATACTTTCATATGAATATATTCATTAATATTAACCCTTTAAACTGGAGAGTAAACAAAACATACTCTTCCACAGAAATTACACATTCTAATGGAAAGAACTGGATACGCTTACACCACACCAATTCTGTATAAATACTACTCATAAAAGTTTCCAACCTGAAATTCCCTAAGTGAAAGTCACTAGAAACAAAAACGGAAACACACTGGCTTTCTGACCCCCAAGCGAAGCTCGAATTACTTGATGCTGAATTTTAAAACATTATTACTTTTCTGTAATTTTGAAACCAAACTTATGAACACATATTTGTCATTTTTACTTAACCCACTCACATCCCTTTAAACTAGGCAGAAAACTGAAAACCACTAAAGTCATTACATTTTGGGGTGTTCTTTTAAAAGTTACTTTGAATTATTGCTATTACGAAACAAACCCTCAGAACAGCATCAAAGGAGCCCCAAGGCAAAGCAGGAACTACAGGAGGGGAGGGGAATAAAAAAAGAAATCTGTCTTGGTGCGATTAAAGTCCAGTCCCGGAACAGCTAAACGCCCTGAGGCCCTTTATATATTTTTTTTTCTTCCCGTTTGGAAAGAGATGAAGAAGCGGTTAAGAAAGGCTTAGACAATAAAACCCAGAGATCGATTTTTTAAAAATGCTAGGACAGTGGAAAACTGTAAAGCAGCACCAAGGTCACTGTAGCATGAGGCGCTCTGCGGCTGTCTTTCTGCGGGGGCAGGTATTTCGCCAGGAGCGCGTGGCGGGGAGGACTGGGGGACAGGGAGCGAAACACGGGAGGCTGGAAGGAAAGGAGTGAGTAACGGGAAGGGGAGGAGGATGAAAGGGGGAAAGGGGAGCAGGCCGCGTAGGCCGGGCGGGAGCCGGGGTGGGGAGGAGAAGGGAAAGGAGCGCCGGCCCCGCCCCGCCCCGCCCGGGGAGGCCCGAGCGCCCGTCCGCCCCCCTTACCAGCGGGAGCAGGAAGAGCAGCGCGGCCGCGGCGGGGAGCAGCCTCCGCTGCGGTCCCATCGGACTGGCGGGTGCCGGGTGCCGCGGCGCAGCGCGGCTCGAGGGGAGGCTGCGGGTCCTGCCGCCGGCTGCCTCCGTGGCCCGGCGGGACAAGGGCGGACGGGCGCGCGCGCTCGGCCGGGACAGCTGTGCTGCCGGAGCCGCCACGGCAGCGCCGACTTCCTGTTCCGGCCCCGCCCGCGCGCGCTGCGGAAACCCCCGGCGGGGCTCGGAGAGTTCCTGGCTCGCCGGCGCGGGCGGGCACCGGGACGCCAGCGCCTGCGGGTCCGCGCGTGTCGCTCTCCGGCTGCCCTCCTTTAAGTCTTGCGGGAGCCCGCAGGCGAAGGGACTTTCTCAAGGCCCTCCTTCTAGAAGTGGCTGAGCGTCGGCTTGGTTCTTAAATTACCCAAATTCTCCATCGAGGCAAAAATCTAAGGGCCATCCTTGATTCATCTGGCTGTCAGTAGGTCCTGGCCACTGTAACTCACACATATAACGGAAATCCATCCACTTCCTTCAAAACCACCACTCTGAGCCACCGACGTTTCTCTCCAACAAACTGGATGCGGTTTCCCCTCTGGACAGGCCAGTAGCTACACACAAGTCCCGGGGTGATCTTTTAAAAAATATAAATCAGATCATGTCACTCTTCATCATACTTGGAACAAAAGTGAAACTCTACTCTGGCCTACAAAATTTACACAGTCCGGCCCCCGCCTTCCTTTCTATCCCCATCTTTACTACTTTTCTCATGTACTAAGCCACAAGGGTCTTCTGTCCCTCTGGCCTTTGTGCTGGTAGTCCTCTTGGCTGGAATGCTCGTCTCTCTGAAACTCAGAATGCCTGCCTTGTTGACATTCACTTGTCAGCTTAAAAGTTACTTCTTCGAGGGAACTTCCTGACATACCCAATCTGAAGTACCTCTCCAGTCACTTTCATATCATGGTTTATTTTAATTCTCTGCATACCACTTTTAATTGTCTCTTATTATCTTGCTTATTTGTTCATTTATTTATTAATTCTGTTGCCTCCCGCTTGATAGCAAGAAGTGTCTTTGCTTTGTTCACTGCTATGTCCCTTACACCTACAACATTTGGCATATCGTAGGTCCTCAAATATTTGTCGGATGAATATTTAATACCAAACGCTGGACAGGACGGTGTCCCTGCCATCTCACAGCTCACAGCTTAGTGAGGGACACAGATGTGTGAGCAAACATAGTTCAGGATGAATAGTGACTCTTGTTTGCCCAGGATGTTATGGGAGTACCAAAGAGAAATATAAAAGGGGTGCCAGGAAGAATTCCAGCCTGAGCTGGTCCAGAATGTGAGTTAATTTTAGCCAGGCAAAGAGTAGAGGAAGGAGGGGCGCTTCCAGGAAGAGTGACCCATTGGTGTCAAAGCCAAAGGTGGCATTGAAGGAACTGCAAAACTTGGGCTTGGCTGAAGTTACGAGTGGAGAAAGATGAAGTGTGAGAAGAGGGCAGAGCCAAATCATGAACAGATTGGGACAGCCTGGGACTTTAGGCTTCATCCTTTTGGTGGTGGACAGCAGTGAATAATAAATAGAGCAATGACATACAATTTCTGTTTTAGAAAGCTCTCTGTGGTGCCTGGCAGGATGGCAGATGGGTTTAAAACAGGACAAGCAGTGGAAGCCAGGAGACCTGTTAGATAACTGCAGTACCTTAACCCAGGCCAGGGAGAGTGTGGGCCTGAACTAAGAAATGGGGAGAAGGAGATGGATCTGAAAGATTTGTAGCAGAATTTGGTAATTGAGAGGACGCAGGAGATAAAGGGAGAAGGATGATTCCCAGGATCCTGCCCTGAACTATTTATTTAGTTGGCTGCCAGAGGAGAGAAGGGGGGCAGGGAGTGGATGGAAGAAGGGAAATACTTTTGGACATGAATTTGAAATGCTCGTGGGACACGCAAGTGCAAACGTTGATGGCTATGTGGGTTGTCTGAAGCTTAATGGCACAACGAGGCCAGAACTCAGGTCTCCTGCCTGTCAATCCTGGACTCCTGTCACCCTCTCTAGTTGCCTAGGACAAGCCAGTTTCCCCTTTTCACCTCCAAACATTCCCTTCTGCCTCTCATGGCCCCCTGCATAGTGAATCTCTAAAGTGGCTCCTGGGGCTGTCTCAAGATCTCTGGTTTTCCTGCCTACATTTGTGCTCATTCTTCCTTCCCCTTGGCTGAAAAAAATTTTGTGCTTGCAAAATTACAGGCTAGTTCCTTGTGCAATTACTCTTTACCTGCTTAGTTTTTTCTGCTGAAAAATGTGGACAGTAATACCTGTTCTGCTTACCTTGCACAATTGTCATAAAAGTTACATAATTTGTAATATGAGTAAAATTACTCTGAAAATTGTTTAAAAGGAGGAGGAGGAGGGGTATACAAGGAGAAGAAACATAGAAGGCTATGGTCTAAAGTGTCAGCACTGTTTGTCATAATTTTTCTGCCAGAATGGTTTTTCTTTAGTCAAAGTCCTTGTGTAGGATGAAGTGAAGGAAAATGGGAGGATTAATGGAAGATTAAAAGATTATTGTTTAATGATTTTACTGCTGGGAAGGCTGTTAACAGTTATTTGGAGTACACTGTTGTTACACATGAATTTTTCTGCGAGTATTAAGTAGGATAAAGAGTACCTGGATATTTTTTAGTCAATATTTTTCTTCTCTAAAGAAACTATGTACAAAAATGCAATTATGGATAATAAATATCATTAGATTAAAGGGCATTTTGATTTGTAAATATATTTAGTTAATATTATAGAATTTCTTTTTTTTTTCTATAGAAGGTAGAATGTTATTTGTTGCCTTTCTATATTCTAGGAAGCAGGCAGGAGATACTGGCTTCATTTTGCAGAAGAGGAAACTGCCAGGTTGACAACAAAAGAGGAGGAGCTGAAACTCAGTACTCTGCCCCTGCACACTAGATCATTCATATGACCAGTTGTTTGCCGGCACTGTACGGTGTTTTGTACCCAGGGGATACTGATGAAATGTTGACAACATGCTCCAGGGCTTTCCTGAGCAACTGGATAAGTAGTTTAGTACTGATGGTCTCTGACTTACAATGGTTCGACTTGCAATTTTTCAACTTTGTAATGGTGCAAAAGCCATATGCATTCACTATAAACTGTACTTCGAGTACCCATAAAACTATTCTGTTTTTCTCTTTCAGTATTGTATTCAATAAATTACATGAGATATCAACACTTTATTATAAAATAGGCTTTGTGTTAGGTGATTTTGCCCAACTTCAGGCTAATGTAAGTGTTCTGAGCATGTTTAGAGGTTAGTTTAGAGGTATTGAATGCATTTTTCGACTTGATACTTTCAACTTATGATGGGTTTATCAGGAGGTAACCCCATTGTAAGTCAAGGAGTATCGGTATAGGACAGAGATTCTCAATCTTCGCTTCCTCTTCAAATCATCTGAGAAATTAAAATGAAAAACCAGACCTATGCTCCAACACTAGTAAAACTGAAAGGAAAAGTAAAGTAATCTAGAGTTATAGTTAAAGATTTCAACACTCCTCTCTCAATAACTGAAACAACAAGTAGGCAGAAAATCAGCAAGTATAACCGAGACTTGATCACCGTCAACCACGTTGACCTAATTGACATTTATAGAACACTCCACCCAAGAACCGCATAATTTCAAGTGTATGCAGAACCTTTACCACATAAGCTATTTGGCCATAAAACTCATCTTGATAAATTTAAGAGGTTTTAGATCATACAAAGTATGTTCTCTGACCATAAAAGAATTAAACTGGAAATCAATAACAGAAAGGTATTTGGAAAATCCTCAAATAATTAGAAATTAAACATGCATTTCTAAATAACCCATAGGTCAAAGAAGAAATCACAGGGAATTAAGAAATATTTTAAACTGACAAAAGTGTAAACATGACATATCAGAAATGGTGGGATAGAGCTATAGCTTTAAAAAGTGCTTAAAAAGCCAGCCTGAGCAACAGCAAGACCCCACCTCTATAAAAAGTAGAAAAGTTAACCAGGTGTGATGGTGCACACCTATAGTCCCAGCTATTAGAGAGGCTGAGACAGGAGGATCACTTCAGCCCAGGAGTTTGAGATTGCATGAGCTATGATGATACCACCGCACTCTAGCGACAGAGTGGGTGACAGAGTGAGACCCTGACTAAAAATTTAAAAAAGCCTAAAAAGAAATTTGTAGCACTTAACACTTAGAAAGTTATATACCTTTAAAATCAATGACCTAAGTTTTTACCTTAGGAAACTAGAAAAGCAAAGCAAATTAAATCCAAAGTGAGCAGAAGAAAGTCAAAAGACTAGCTTTTCAAGGAGACCGATAGAATTGGGAAAACTCTAGCCAAACTGGTATGAGAAAAAAGAGAGAAGATACACATTACCAACATCAGGAACAAAAGAGGGAATAGTACTAAAGATCTTAAAGACATTAAAAGGATAACAAGTAAATATCATAGACAACTTTGTGCCAATAAATTTGACTTAAATGAAATATAGAAATTTCTCAAAAGACACAAACTACTCAAAAAGAATAGCTATTAGTGATAGTCAGATTATTCTAAAAATTGAAT
Organism: Lepilemur ruficaudatus; assembly: GCA_963574885.1. NCBI lineage: Eukaryota > Metazoa > Chordata > Mammalia > Primates > Lepilemuridae > Lepilemur > Lepilemur ruficaudatus. The sequence goes on from CAUYRT010028516.1 coordinate 15,209, forward strand.
TTGTCATCAAAAACCTTCCCACAGCCGGGTGTGGTGGTTCATACCTATAATCCCAGCACTTTGGGAGGCCAAAGTGGGAGGATCTCTTGAGGACAAGAGTTCAAGACCAGCCTGAGCAAAAAAAAAAAAAAAAAAAGGAACAAAACAACAAAAAACCCTCCAGCCCACATGACTTCAATGGTGAATTTTACCAAACATTTAAGGAAGAAATAATACCAAGTCCACACAAACACTTTCAAAGACTTGAAGGGGAAGAATGCTTCCCAAATCATTTTATGAATCTAGCATTACCATGATGCCAAAACCAGACAGACATTGCAAGAGAACCATAGGCCAATATTCTTCATTAACATATATACTGAAATCCTTAACACAATTTTAGAAAATTGAATCCAGCAAAACATAAAAATAATATTAATACATCACCTCTAATTAGGATTCATCCCAAAAATGCAAGATTGGCTCAACATTTGTAAAATAGTCAATGTAACTCACCACATCAACATGATAAGATCAATATGCAAAAATCAACTATGTTCCTACATACTAGCAATACACAATTGGAAATTGAAATAGAAAATATCATTTACCATAACATCAAAAAATATCTATGGCCAGGTGTGGTGGCTCACGCCTGTAATCCTAGCACTCTGGGAGGCCAAGGCGGGCGGATCGCTCAAGTTCAGGAGTTCGAAAAAATATCTAATACTTAAGATAAATTTGGCAAAAGATGTGCAAGACTGGAACATTGAAAACTATAAAACATTGCTTTGAATATTAAAGGGGACCTAAATAAATGGAGAGATATACTATGCTTATAGATTAGGAGATTTAATATTGTTAAAATGTCAGTTGTTTCTAAATTGATCTTTAGAAATAATGTAATCCCAATCAAAATATTAATAATAGCAAACTGGTTTTGGTAGAAAGTGGCATGCCAATTCCAAAATTTATATAGAATTGTGAAGGAGCTAGAATGGCCAAAACAATTTTGAATAAAAAACAGAACCAAATTCGAGGCGTTAAAACCTGATTTCAAAACTTACTTAAAGCTACAGTAATTGCGATAGTGTGGTGTTGATATAAAATAAATATCAGTGAAACAGAATGGAGAGTCCATAATTAGACCTTCACATAGGTCTAATGTACACACAGACCTTACAGATAGCCAAAGGGTTTTTGAGAAAGGCGCCAAGGCAATTCAATGGGGAATGGATACTATTTTCAAAAACAACTGGTGCTGTATATGGATATCCATGTCTGAAAAAATGAAACTCAATCTTTACCTCACACTGTATTCTAAACATAACTCCAAATAGATCATAAACCTAAATGAAAGCGCTACAACTGAAAACTTTCTAAGCAAAAATATAGGAGAAAATCTTAGTAACCTTTTGTTCGGTGAAGATTTCTTAATAGGACACTGAAAGCAAAAACTTTAAAAGAATAAAAATCAATAAACTAGACTTCATCAAAGTAAAAACTGCTTTTTGGAAGATACTGTTAAGAGAATGAAAGTCTAGCCTAGATTGGGAGAAAATATTTGCAAAACATACATCTAACAACAACAGCAAAATGAACCCAGACTGTATAAAGAACTCTCATAATGGAATAAGAAGACAAAAAGCAATTAAAAATGAAGAAAATATTTTAACAGATTAATTCATCAAAGGAAAAATGGAATACCTATGATCTCATCTGCACATAGAACCTAAAAATGTTGACCTCATAAAGGTGGAGAGTAGAATGGTAGTTACCAAGGGTTTGGGTTGGGGTTGCTAGGGAGATATAGGTCAAAGGATACAAAATTTCAGCTAGATAGGAGGAATAATTTCAGTAACTGTGTTGTACAACATGGTGACCATAAGAATTAATAGCAATGTATTCCTGAAAATTTTTTAGATTCCACGCATACGTGAGATGATAAGGTATTTGTCTTTTGGCACCTGGCTTATTTCACTTAGCATAGTGTCCCTCTAGGTTCATCCATGTTGTCACAAATGACAGAATTTTCTGCTTTTTAAAGGCTGGATAGGATAATATTCCATTGTGTATATATGCCACCTTTTTTAATACATTTGTCTGTTGATGGGCACTCTGGTTGTGTCTACGTCTTGGCTATTGTGAATAATGCTGCAATGAACATGGAGCGCAGTTATCTCCTTGTCATGCTGATTTCAATTCCTTTGGATATATACCCAAAAGTGGGATTACTGGATCCCACCAGTTTTCATTTAGTGGTATTGGTGTTGGGGTTGGGTTCATGTGTCAATATTTATCTCTGAACACAACTTCTAGGAGACAATGTGTGTATTACCCTTTTAATGGGAATAATGTTACTGCCTCTGTCTCAGTAATTACCTTGCCCACAGATGAAAAAGCTGCTCAGAGTTTCCTGGTATTGACTACCTGACTTTGGTTAAATGCTCTGCTCCTCTCATACATGTTTATGAGACATTTCTCCTTGAGCAGAGCATGTGACTTGAATGTTTCCTGGTTCACAAGAGCTGTCTAGGAGCAGAGAGGCAAGCTGTCAGCTGTGATTTTATCACTATATCTTCTGTGTACCTATTCATGTACATTTATTACTATTCTTGACTGAGCTACCTCCCCTTTGGAATTGTGTCAATCAGTGAAACATAGTAGACATTTCCTATATTACAGGTGAATTGAAATGTTGACTTGAATGGCAGAGTTCAGAAGAGAAATATGCAGTAGATGGAAAGATTAGGAGAAAAGATTTCATGTAGTTCACAGTTTGAGGGCAGCACATTACTCAAGGTAATCAACCAAAATTCAGGCTTTGATCACCTTCTCTTAGGAAATCTTTATTAGCTCTAAGCAAAAGAACTTGAATGCAAAGCCATGCAAGGTTTTGTAATATCTTATAAATTATTATTTTTTAAAGCTGGTATTCACTGCTTTAAGTACTTTGTCTACATTGTCTAATTTAATTCATTTGAAGTGATTTTATGAGCTGAATTATTACTCCTATTATGCATATAAAATCTCCCAGCAAGATACGGAGCAGGAAATTAAATCTAATCAATTGGATTCCCATTTGTATCATTGCAGGTGCTCAATAAATGTTTATTAAATTAAGAAGTTGTGCTAATAACTAAGAAGACTGTGTTGTAGTTTTGAATATTTTTTGGTTTGACTAAATTACCTCTGAAGTGTCTGATAAAACATCAACAGTCTAGTCTTGTAAGGAATAGCTGGATCTAATTTCAAACAAAATCAGTTCTTTGTATTTTGATTTGCCTAAAAAGTCCAAGAGTTTCTTTACTGACTGATAACAAGGAAGAAGAAATTTAAATTGAAGATTCAATTTAAGTTGCATATTAATATGGTTTTCTTGGTCATATACATCATTAAACTCTAAAAATTATCTATTTTAAAGTTAAGGAGCTTTCCGGGACAGCTCTAATTTACCAAGTGCATCCCTAATAAAAGCTTGAATTGTTTTTCCCTCCAGGATATGAATAAAGAGAACCTGATACATAAAATAACATTATAGAGAAATTTTATGTATGTACATATATAAGGGCCATCCGGAGAGTAGCCAGCCATTGTTAATATAACAAAAACAGTTACATGGCTGGATAACCTTACAGACAGCCCTTGTATATTCTTTTGTATGAATTGTTTTTAAATAAAATTTTTTTTAAAAAAATTTATTTTTAATTACTATAGGTACATGATAGTTGTATATATTCATAAAAATTTTTGAAAATGATAACCTGTTGTAAGCTGAAGTTATATTGTTCTTGGTGTTGAGGTATAGTAAGTGGTGATTTTAGATGTTTTTGGGAAAAGCAAAACCTAATCCATTTCCAAACTTCTTAGGTGTAGCAAATTGACTCACATATTATTAAAATCACCCTCTGGCTCCAGATGAATTAACTGACATGGTTTTCTTTTTTCTTTTCTTTTTTTTTTTTTTGAGACAAAGTCTCACTCTGTTGCCTGGGCTAGAGTGCCGTGGCATCAGCCTAGCTCACAGCAACCCCAAACTCCTGGGCTCAAGTGATCCTTCTGCCTCAGCCTCCTGAGTAGCTGGGACTACAGGCATGTGCCACCATTTTTTTTCTATATATATTTTTAGTTGGCCAATTAATTTCTTTCTATTTTTTAGTAGAGATGGGGTCTTGCTCTTGCTCAGGCTGGTTTTGAACTCCTGACCTTGAGCGATCCACCCGCCTCAGCCTCCCAGAGTGCTAGGATTACAGGCATGAGCCACCTTGCCCAGCCTGACGTAGTGTTCTTGGTTGGATGCTACAGTATTACCTATTGACATGTTGAAACTTCTCTGGGCTTTTTAAACCAAAATTGCTTATTTACAGGTGCCTCCAAATGAATAAACTATTACCCAAAGCAAGTAAATGCAGTCAGATGCTTATTGATGCATAAGGATACTTTTAGGCTTCCAAGGTGCCATTGATTATTCAGCAGTACACTTTCCACATGACTTTTCTGGCTCTGTTTTACTATGATTCTATGAACTGTTGCCAGCTCAGCGGAAAACAGACCCAGAATTTTTGACTAATAGTGCAATTCAACTAATAGCCCCTATTATGTGCAACATGAGTAAGGAATATTTTTGGTGATAAACCAGCGTTCCCCCCCATCAATAATGACACCAATTCATAAAAATAAATTAACATCTTAAATCAGTATTTTATCAGTTGTCTGATTTGGCAGGAATGTTACATTCATAACAATGTATAGACTGTGTAAGCCCATGAGTTCTTTGCTGGAAATACAAAGTATATAATTATATTTTCTCATTAACAGGTCTTGACATTATTAGCCCACCTCCCCTAGTTTTTCTTGTTGTTCATTAATCTCACCTGGCATTCTGTGTCAAGTGTACATGCCGGAGATTGAAAAGATAGGGCCACGTGATGCAGCCTGCCTAGTCTAGGCATTAGTGTGTGACCCAGTCAGCAAGTGCAGCCAGGCATGTCCAGCTACTTGGATTAGCTGAGATGGGAACACCAGTTCAAATGAAAGTGTATTTAGGGAGGTGACCCACTGTCACGAGTTAAAGACTTAAGGCCATGAGTTTAAAATTCAATAACAAACTGGTGGAGTTCAGGAAATTGGGAGGAGTAAAAGAAGTATTTTACATCTTACAAAGATAAAAAAAGCACTATATATTCTTTTATATATAAATGTATATATACATTTACTTTTTCTTGAAGTATAATATACAGACAGGAGAGTGTGCATATTGTAAGTGCACACTTTGATGAACTTTCACAAAGTCAACATACCTGTGTGACTAGCATTCTCTCAAGAAACCGAGCACTGCTAGCTACTGAGAAGTCCCTCTCCTGTTCTCATCTAGCTAGTGTTTGCTCCCAAGAATAACTGCTTTCTGACTTCTATCACCATGTGTTAGTTTTGTGCCTTCTTAAACTTCAGATTATGTTCAGCTCTGTGTGTTCAGGAACCTTTTGTTGATAGGTTAAAATTGGCCATAGTGGGAGTATTTACATCACAGAAATTGGCAAATGCTACACATCGGGGTGACCCCAACCCCGATGAGGAGCTAGCTGTGAGACATTTATGAGTACACCATAAATTGTTTTTTACAGCAGTAAATAAAACAAACAAAATCCTTGCCCTCGTGGAGTTCACATTCTAGATGGAGAGATGGACAAAATGAGTAAGCGAATTATGTTAGAAGTGTATTCGAAGGTGATCAACACTAAAGAGAGAAATAAAGTTGAAGAAAGAAGTGTGGGTGGTGGTGGACATTACAATTTGAAATAGAGTGGTCAGGAAAGGCCCCACTGAGAGCACAATATCTGAGCGTTAATTTGAAGAAAGAGAGGGAGCAAGCCATGCATACAGGTAAGAGAAAAGTGGTCTAGGCAGAGAGAACAGTGAGTGCAAAGGCTCAGGCAGGAATCCTGCAAGGCGGCCACTAGAGCTGGGGCTAAGTGAGTTACGGTAGAGTAGTAGGAGCTGAGATCCCAGTGGTAATGGGTGAAGGTGGGAGGGGTGGAAGGGCCTAGAAGGCCATTGCAAAGACTTGACAGAATGTGATAGAGGCAAATGTAGCTTTTTACTCAGATAAAATATTAAATTGTTAAATGTTATCTTGTCAGATTCCTTCCTGAATTCAAAGGTGACTTCTGGATTGCTTTCTTTAGGCTGTTTTAGCCTCTAGACTTGTGTTGTCCAATAAGATAACCATTAGTCACATATGGCTATTTGAATTTAAATTAATTAAAACAAAATAAAATTAAGAATTCAGTCCTGTTGCCTTAGCCATATTTCAAGTGTTCAATAGCCACACCTGCCTAATAGCTACTATGTCAGACAGCACAGATATAGAACATTTCTCTCCTTGCAGAAGGTTCTGTTGGACATGGCTGCTCTAGACAGCAAAGCTTGCTGGAGTGGACTGTAGTCTGGACCTTGTTTCTTAGCCATTTTTATGAAAGGTGCATTTGTCCTAGCAGACCTTTTGGTAAGGACACCCTGGGTCAGGAATCCTGGAGCCATTTGATTTCTGCTCAGATTGTAAGCTTCTATTTCAGGACCTTATTTCTCAAAGTAGCTTTCCATAAAACCTGTAATCTTCTCCAGGGACATCCTCCAGTTCATTTATATATTCATAAAAAGTGAGTGATCACTAGCTATTACCTTGCTTGTATAACCTGTTGTGAAAAGCAAGGATGGGGTTGATGTAAATTGCTGGTTAAAAATGGCCCAAATTACAGCCCAGAGACGTTATTCATTTATTTATTTTGTGGTTGTTCTTAATACTATGGATTCATGTTAAATAGTGATTAAATCTGAGATATAAATTTCTCAGGGTCAAAAAGTACAAAACAATCCCTTAATCTTTTCTGTAAGAAAGGATGCTTTGTAGGGTTAACTCAGGGTTCTTCACCCCATTCTTCCCCAGAGCTTCCATTCTGAGTATGATGTGGGGCCATTAACACTTGGTGGGCTGACCAGGGACTTTCCTCTAGCTGGGTCTGTGAAGTGAAGGCCAGGGACTTTCCTCTAGCCAGGTCTGTGAAGTGAAGGGAATGCAGTCACTCAACTTCATAAAAATGGCAATTATTCTGTGAGATTCTCAGTTGGCTTATTTGGAGCAGGACAATTCATGAGCAGCTGGAAGCTCATTCTTTATATTCTGATAGAGATGGGGTCTTTGAGGGAACATGTGTGTCCTCTGCACCTAGGTAAGCATAGATCCTCTGGGCTGAGGAGACCTGGCTGACACCTGTGGTTGCATGTGGCTACTTCTCTGGCTTGAGGTGGGTCTTAACGGCCAAGGGCATCCTCAGACTTCTCCAGTTTTCTCATCCATTGCTCTTTTTCGCCTTAGCCAAAAATAGTTCAGGGTTTTACAGACTGGTTACAGACACCTTCCAAACTTGCCCTCTGGGAAGACTCTGAAAAGTCTGTTCATATTAAAATATAAATGATTGATAAGGCTTAATGATTACTTCTCCCGGGAAACTGAGCCAATTGCCTTGTTGGCTTGAGTCAAAGGAATACAGCTGTATTGGTGGAATTTCAGACATCAGCTAAGCATCTTTCTAGTGCCCCTGAACTAGCACCATGTTTACAGCTGGGGGAACTATACATCTAGTTTGCCTGGGACAGTCCTGGTTTATACCTCTTGCCCTTGCATATTTATTAACAGTGCCCTCTTTCACTCTCAAAGTATCTGGATGATAAATTAAATAGTCTCCTTATTTTATAGCCCTTTCCCTGCCTAAAGCCTAAATAATAGGTGCAAAGCAGGATCTTCTCAAAATTACTTCTTGGAGTTGACTTCTCCTAACAATTGCTGCACCTGTCTCTCCTTTTTCAAATTTTATTCCCAAATTGGAAAGTACCAGGAGACAAATGCCATTGCCTGCAATATTATTTTTTTCAGCAATGGTTAAATAATGTAATAAATCTTGGTCTTTGAGTAAAATCCTAAAGATGCACATCTTTCCTAGGCTACTCCATATGAATTTAGTAATCTTATTTTCAAATACTTCCCCATTCTGTTTGTCTAGGAAAATGTGCTGCCTCTGAGAACTCCTTTTATTGAATTATTTCTTCCTACTGCCATTTTGATTGCCTATTTCTAGAATTGGAGTGACTTTGTTTACAGATTTTTGTCTGGTGGGCATGCAATTAGAATTTGTTACAATTTTGCCTTTGGGCCCTATATCTTATGGGAGATAAGGGCCTGGAGTATCTGGCATCTGCAAAATCCATTCCCAGCTAGTCTAGCCTAGAGGCAAACTGAAACAGTCACCAGTAGTGAGCTACACCTGTACGCATATAAATGGCGTTTTAAGAGGAAGAAAGTATAAAGCCACAAAGTCATAATGTTCCTTTAGAGCTGGACTGGAGCTATAAAAAGCACATAATATAGACACTTACATTTTTAGCTGTTCTAAGTTCTCTACTGGTTATTATGAAAGTATATGTATATTCATTTGGATTTTTTTATCAGGCAGATATTTTAACATTTCACTGCACTTGGGCAGCTATTTTCCTTAAATATATTGGTTATACATCTTATACACTTACTGTTATGAAAAGCCAGGCTAAAAAGGATTTGTCTTGACCTTTTCCTTAGTACTTCAGATTATAGAATTTCCAGATTCAAGCATGACCTAAGACTTTTCATAATTTTGCACCTCTTGCCCTTTGATTCCAAATGGTTAGACATTAACCAATTTAATGTCCTTGGGAGCAAAGGGTTAAATCCCTAGCATTAAGATTAATTTAAAAACAACAGTTGGCCTCCCTGTGCAAACATTCTCTTCCATTTATGGACGCACTCCTTTTTTTTTCTTTTTTCCATTCTAAATGCCAGTTTACAATTCAGTGAGAGAGTTTTCTATTTATAGTGTCTTCATCTTAAATGTTGTCCCTCAAATATCAGAAGTTATTTCTAAAACACAAAAAAGGGTATCTACTTTCACACCAAAAAATTCTACATTGACTAAGACAATTATCTACAGTAGTAACAGTTATGATGTAAAAACTATTAGTGCAAATGAGAAGTTTACCTATTGTTAATAACATCCTAACTCTTCCTATCAACTAAAGAACTTAAGTAGACAAAGAAACAGTAACTAAGGCCGGGCGCGGGTGGCTCACGCCTGTAATCCTAGCACTCTGGGAGGCCGAGGCAGGAGGATCGCTCAAGGTCAGGAGTTCAAAACCAGCCTGAGTAAGAGCGAGATCCCGTCTCTAGTAAAAATAGAAAGAAATTAATTGGCCAAATAAAAATATATAGAAAAAATTAACCAGGCATGGTGGTGCATGCCTGTAGTCCCAGCTACTCGGGAGGCTGAGGCAGAAGGATTGCTTGAGCCCAGGAGTTTGAGGTTGCTGTGAGCTAGGCTGACGCCACGGCACTCTAGCTGGGGCAACAGAGTGAGACTCTGTCTAAAAAGAAAAAATAAAAGATTTCTTTTGCAAATTTCAGACACATGTAGTCAACTGTATACTGTACATCTCCATTTGTATGTCTGACGGACATCTCAAATCCAACATACCCACATTGAACCTTACTCCTCAAACTGTATACTTTCTCCTTATCTTAGTAAGTAATAGCCCTGTCAACTTATTTGCCAAGTCAAAATCTGAGTGCTACTCTTTTCATTGCTGCTGTTTGTTGTCTTTATGGATTTATATTGAGGTATAATTTGCATACCAGCCATTCACCCGTTGAAGGTGTACAGTTTAATGTGGGTTTTGTTTGGCCTAATACATTATTAATTATTAAAAATTGTGCTAAAATATACGTAATATTTTACATATATTTGCCATTTAAGTTTGTCTTTTAAACCATTTTTAAGTGTAATAATTTAGTGCATTTATTATACTCACAATGTTGTGCAATCATCACTACTATTTATTTTTAAAACTTTTAATCACCCCAACAGAAATTCTGTAACAATTAAACAATAATTCCCCATTCCTCTCTCCCCGTGGTTCTTGGTAATCACTATTCTATTTTCTGTCTCTATGAATTTACCTATTCCAGGTATTTTATATAAGTTTAATCATACTTGTCCTTTTGTGTCTGTCTCATTTCACTTAGCACAATATTTACAAGAGTCATCCATGTTGCAGCATCTACCAGAACTTTACTTCTTTCAGACTGTTGAATGCACGAATGACAGTCACCACAAATGCAAACGTTATGTCTGAAATAGAACATTAAGAAACTTACCTCACAAAACAAACCAAAAAACACGCAAACATAAAAGATTACATATTAAATCCATCCACACAACTGGCTATCTCTCCTAATGTCAAGCAGCCCTAGAATGTCAGCTGGAACCGCAAGAATATAGTTGTTACACGTAAAAAAAAAACAGTTGACCAGAAATGACACAGTTCTTCAGGAGGAGAGGTAAGAAGTAGTCCCAAACCACAAAGCCACAATCTTTAAAAAATCAGAAGATAATGGCAAAATCCTTACTGAGTGCTTTAAAAATACTATGGATTTCCCTATTTTTATGGCTAAATAATATTCCATTGTATACACCACATCTTGTTTATCCAATTTGCGGTCGATAAACACTTAGGTTGTTTCTACCTTTTGGGTGTTGTAAATAATGCAGCAATGAGCATTTGCATACAAGTATCTATTTGATTTCCTATTTTGAATTATTTTGTCTATATACCTAGGAGCAGAATTGCTGGGTAGTATGCTAAATCCATGCTTAGCTTTTTGAGGAACTTCCAAAAGTTCCTCACAGTGGCTGCACCATTTTACTTTCCTGCTAGCAATGTACAAGGGTTCCAATTTCTCCACATCCCTGCCAACACTCGTTATTTTCTGTCTCCTTTGATTATAGCTATCCTAGTAGGCATGAAGTGTATCTCACTGTGGTTTTGATTTGCATTTCCCTAATGACTAAAAACAGTGAGCATCTTTCCACGTGCTTATCAGCCATTTGAATATCTTCTTTGGAGAAATGTCCGTTCAAGTTCTTTGCCCATTTTTTAATTTTTGTATTCTTTTTTCTTTTTTGTTGTTAAGTTATAGGAGTTTTTATGTTCAGGATATTAAATGAGATCATTCTTGAGTTTGACTTCTTTATTTTCTGACCTGAAGATAATCCTTGAGTCTCATGGATTCTCTTTTCTTGAAACTACTTCAATCTCTCCTTTTTTCTTCATCCTTACTACTTCAGAAGACTACTAACTACCTCTCACTTGGATTAACATAGTAATGTGATAACTTATTAACTGTGTTCCCAGTCTCCAGTTTGCTCTCCTGTCTATACTTTATAAGCATTGTGGCCAGGGTGTTCAGACTTCACATCTGATTACATCATCCTCCTGCTATAAACTCTTCAGTGCATCTCACTGTTTTCAGAATAAAGTATAAATCAATACTATAGCATAGAAGATGATTTATGATCTGGCCTTTCTTTCTTTTCTCATTCTCTCTGGACACTCTCCTCTCTAAACCTGTGCTCCAGCCACACTGAACCTGCTGTAGCAGGTCCTAGGACATGAGACACTTTCACTTGCCTATAAGCCTTGGTTGTTTTTCTTATCTGCCTTGCATAGTCTTAACCTTTCTTTACTCCTTACTAACTCATACTGTTCCTTCAGATTTGAGCTTAGATCACAGTTCTTTCTGAAATCCTTGTCTGATGCCTCTTAAGACTGAGTGAGGTGTCCCTCCTTTGTCCTCTTGTAGCTCCCAGTACATGATCTTGGGGATTGCTGCCTATTGATTTGTCTGTTTCCATTACAGGGTTATTACTATGAGGAGGAACAAGTCTGTACTGTTCACCACCATATTTCTTTGGACCAGCATACTTCCCGGGACAAAGTAGATGCTCAATAAATATTTGTCACATTCAATTTGTCTACATTTATCTCTACCGTATTTTTACAACACACTGCCACAGTTAAGAAAATACAATGCAATACAAAGAAGAAAATGCTGCCATTCAAGAAGATGGTATTTAAATATCTCAAAATTTAACAACATCTTGTTTCCAAACTCAGTTATCTGATTGGCTAAATAGCCATTAGGAGTGCACCACCTCAGCCAACTTCTTAATCACTGCTCATAGTTTTGTGGTAGTTTTATCCCATCACATGAATTGGAGTTTTGTTTTGAAATTTTTTGGGGGGAGGAATGGTTGTTGCAGTTATGCACAAACTTGTTTTCTTATACTTGGCAAGAGTGATTGGCTCTGATTTTCTATTGCAGGAAGGGGGAAAATAAGGAAATAAGCTTTTAATGGGAAAATAGAAAAGTCCCTGCCAATGACTTTGTATTTGTAATTTATGGGGTCATGGCTTTCTCTCAATGGTAGGAAAAATTAAGTTCTTTCTATTTCTTTTATGTTCATCCTGTTATTAACATTTTATCTCTTATATTTTTCTTTTTTTAGCCAGACTGGCCACTCATTTTTCTTCCCCAAGAGAGTTTACAACCTAAATTAAAGGAGACCAGGTGCCGTCTACAAATTCAGGGTACAGTAAGTGCACCCAATCCATAAAAGCTGTATATATTAAAATATAGTCTAGAGTAAACAACATTACTAGAGTAAACAACATTAACTAGAGTTAATGAAAATGTAATGTATGTACATAGCGTTGATCATATGAGAGATCTACACCACAAAGTAAGCAGATCTCTGAGACAGACTCACTTAGGGAAGTGGGCTGTTACTTATGCAAACCTCAGTGGGACTTGAGCAGCATTCTCTCTTCAACTGTGATGTCAGAGCACAGTCTTGGATCTTGGGTTGCGTGCCATAGACTTCCTACTTGTATTAGGTGTGTGCTGCTTCCAAATCCTCCCTTGTTAAATGCCCTTATTAAATAGAAGTAGAGCTGACTTACATAAAATTATTTTAGATGGAGAATTCAAATCTACGACGGTGAGGATTATCAGGACTAAAGCTAGTGTTTGGGACCAGCAAAGAGCCTTCCCTGTCAAATCTAGAGAGTGTCCCTTGATCTGCTGAAGAATAGCAACTAGTGAGCTTCTGGTAGCGCTGTAATTAGCGCTGACTCAGCACCTCGCAGAAGCGGGTCTTCCAGGACGTACTCTTTTCCTGCCAGTAGAGGGCGACGCGGTTCCACGGCACAGACGCCGCGCTTCCCTTTCATCCGGTCTAGGCAGCGACGGCCACACTGGGGCCCTGGGACATTGCGGCGGCCTTAGCAGCCTTTCTGATTTCAGGCGTGGTCCAAAGCCAAGGCCGCTTGGCGGTAAACTCGGTCAGATGCCTGGGAACTCAGAGCCGTTCAGTTGACAGTCCACATTCTACATAATTATCAGCTCATTTTCCTTGCTCATGAAATTTCTGTTAACTTTTAACAGTCCTATATTTAGAGGATTACCTAGTAACACATGAGATGGTTAAGGTTTCTAGCAGTCCTAATTTTATTTCCTGACTTACATATGTTCTCATATCAATCTTTTTAATGTTCGCTTTATCTCAATTTTATCAAGTGCTTAGCATTTTTTTTAATAAGTTGGGTGGATACATGAAAAATAGAAACTTGTAAAACTGGAATCCCATTTCTTTTGAAAAAATATGACCAGGAGCAGTGAGGAAACATTGTCCAGTAGTAGAGGTATGGTGATATTGGACTCAGAAAACTTGGGTTTGAGATTTGAATCTCCAAGTGTGGATTTGGCTGTGTGTGGGTAACCTCAAGTAAACCACTTTTCCTCAGTTTCCTCATCTGTAAAATAGGAATAATAGGACATGTCCTTTTTCATACATAGGACTGGATGAAGTTCACATGTGAAAATTTTCTGTAAATGGAAGTTTTATGCAAATGTAATGAGAACTATATATTTTTGAACTTAGATATTAAATTTTGTAGGAAAAAGGATACCTGTTAATTGTAAAACAAGGAAAACAATATTCAAAATTGCAGAGGAGAAGTCTATCAAAATTCCACTATGAAGAAATTATCACTGTTAATATTTGAACATGCTTTCAAACATCTCTGTATGTACTTATATACATGTGTATATAAATCCTATTTCAAAAATTGGATCATATTATACATTCTATTATTAAAATGACTTTTTCACTCAGTATTGCATTAACAATAGTTAACATTTATTGGTCTTTAACTATGTGTCACTCGTCTAAGCCATTTATGTGTGTCTTTTTATTTAATCTCACAATGGCACCATTGGGTATGTACTTTTATTGCAAACATAAGGAAACTGAGGTTCAGATAGGTGGAATGACAGATTTTCTAATTTCCATCAATTTTAAGGAATCTTACAACTAAGACTTTTTTTTCTATTCACAGCCTTGCCCTCTTTTATTATTATTATCTCTTTGACAACCTGTTTGTTAAACACTATGAAAATCAAGAGGACTGCTTGTTTTAAAATGTCAATTCTTACACATTTCTGGGAGGAGAAACCTTGGAATCGGCAGATTTTAAACATCACTCCTAGGAGATTATGTGTGCAATCATATTTGAGAACCACAGCTTTGGTTTCAATTCCCGGATTGGGACTGCTGGATCGATTTAAGAGTTTGAGACATAATGCCAAACTGCCCTCCAGAAATATCATACCAATTTATATTCCCACAAACAGTGTGTGACTAATTTAGGCTCTTTTATATGGGCCTTTGTGCTCCAAAATATTGCCTTGTAAATGACTTCTTAATTTGTCATCAGGACCGTAACCTACTTGTCGGCTCTTTCTCCTGTGTGTATGTGGGATGTGTGTGCTCTGAACTTTGAATTTGAGGTTGGGCACTTTTCTTTATGCATGTTAATAATTTTAAGGCTCTGAGGAACCTGACAATCTGCATATTCTTTTCAATGACACACTCTCTCTTCTTTTCTGCACCCTCCTTCGTGCCCTACTCGCTTTCTGTTCTCCGTGCCATTCTCTTCAGGGCTGTAAAACCTACTTTTCTAAAATTATACTGGATAGTCTTACAGAGGGAAAGCAAATTCTAGTCTTGTCCACAGAAGTTAACTACCCTCCACCCTCCTGCTGACCACTCTAGTTTATCCTACTCTTAGTCCAAGTCCTTATGCCTAATTCTCCAAAAAGTCGTGATCCTCCCAACTTCCAATCTGCCCAAGTCCGAACTAAAATCCTCCCTCGTAGCTGTCTGAACATCGTTCCTTCACTGGACCTCGGATTTTGCCCTTTAGTTTAGTTGAGCTATTACTAAAAATTTTTTTTTTCATAAAAGAAGTTCTACTCATACTGAGAGTCTAAATAAACCTTTTTCTTTTTTAAAAAATTATCTTCTTCCTACCTATAAAACTGAGTTTCTTTTAATTTCTTTGTTCTTGAAACAGAGCTATTTTCTCTCTTAAAGGAGACAGAAAGACTTTTTTTGCTAATTCATTAACAATTAACCCTTAACATTTAAGCTATAGCCATATAACAAGTTATACATAGATATCAGCTTAAGAGAGCATGTTCTCTGGAATATTCCGTATGATGAGGAGTCACCTCAGACATTAATATAAAGTTTATATCATTTAGTTATGACAATAATTGTTCCTAATTGTCTCTGGTCTTTTTTTCCCTAAACTTCAAATCTATGCACAGAGAACAAAGTCATATAAAATTAGACATGGATAAGTTATCTGTACTTAATGTTGCTGCAAATGAATATGAAAACGTTTTCTTCTTCCAATACATTTATTCAAATGAGAGGCTGTATTCTAATAATACAGATTTCTAAACCAAATTTTTTTAGAACATTTTGGATCAGAGGATTTTTAATCCGCAAATGAGTACGTCAATGTGAAAGGAAAATGGTGTGATAGGAGCAGAATGCTGGGCTCCTGAATCTCCCCCCTCCTCCTCTGAGCATTTTTTTCTCTTTGGAGCTGTCACTGTGCAGTCCTTAAAGATGATGATTTGAAACTCCAAATACCTATTGAAGATACTGTACCATAGACTAAAGAAATAAAAGGACTATATTACTTTGATTTTGTAGAGCAGCATTTTGTGCAAGGAGCTTCCAATGAAAAGCTGTATCTTCATCTGTATTTGGTGATTCAAATCATGTGTCAGATTTTGTAAAAGTGAGGACAAATACACACAGGAAACCAGTGTATTCCAGAGGAAAAAGCACTGTTCTGTGATTTCTAGTACTGTCACTTTTATTTTTCAACATTTAGCAAACACCAATGTGGCTTAGTTCTGGCTTGGTCCCAGCCTTGAGAACATGGAGTTCAAATGAACACAGAATTTTCTGAGGGACGTGGCCAAATCATCTTCATACCCATTACATTTTGGACTGAAGATCTGTCAGAACACCTCCCAAACATTAACTGATAAAAATCATAACCCCTCAGGAACCATGAACTGTATTCTGGTTCAGAGGAGAAAACCAAAACCTTTTGAGCTACATCCACTTACTGTCTACCCAGAGAAAACAATCCATTGTTCTGCCTATACAAACGAGTAATTTGACTAATTTTTTCTCCTGACTTGGCAGAATGTTTTATTGAACTGATTGAAATGACCAGATGTTTTGGCAGCTTCTGTAGACATAATCTAAGAGACTCAGTAATTGACTTAAGTAAACGTATCAGGATGTGTGGGCTGGCAATAGAATTGGGGATTCTGTTCTGTGATGGCTTCAATTCCATAGAAAAAGGAAGGCTGCTCACATAATTGAAACGCAGAGAGATGGACACCTCTCATTCATTTATTTTAGTAATTTATAACCCGTTTAGATATCAGCATCCCTGTAACTTTTGAAAGTGATGAAGGAAAAGCCACAGCATTAGAGATCTATAAAAATTGTCCTTATGGCTGTCCGCTTAAAGTGAAGTAAAATATTTCTCTGCATAAGAATCCCCAGATGAAAAAAAACCTAAGCAAAAATTCATTTGACTCACATTATCCAGAAAACAATACTTCTGCATTTTCTTAAGTTTTTGAGTGTTTTGTATAAGAATGTTCAATGCTAGAATTTTCCGTATTTTTTTGTTTTTCTATTTTGCTTTGAGCACATTTGCTGTGTTATAATCTCTGTTGATGATATTATTTCTTATAAATAGCTCACAGAAGTCAACTTTCTCTTAAAAGGTTATTATTGTAAGAAATATTTCAAATTGTGGAAGATTTCTTAGAAAAAGAAACAGTCTTAATTTCTTTGCATGCATAAAAGCCTTGTAATCTGGGCTGAGCATAGGACAGAAAGATACTACAAATGTGAACCCTTGGGCTGGACGGTTTGCTCAGCTTTTTCTTTTTTTCCCCTTGTAAGATTCAGGATTCCTCTTGAATGTATTTAATAAACAAGATTTTCAAGTGTATCTCCTTTTCCTTCTTTTTATTCCCTTTCTCCCTGTCCTCATTCCTGAAGAAAGAAATTAAGAAAGAAAGAAAGAAAGAAAGAAAGAAAGAAAGAAAGAAAGAAAGAAAGAAAGAAAGAAAGA
>CAUYRT010028517.1:0-34846 GCA_963574885.1 Lepilemur ruficaudatus
ATCCTAGCACTCTGGGAGGCCGAGGTGGGAGGATCGCTCAAGGTCAGGAGTTCAAAACCAGCCTGAGCAAGAGCGAGACCCCGTCTCTACTAAAAATAGAAAGAAATTAATTGGCCAACTACAAATATATAGAAAAAATTAGCCAGGCATGGTGGCGCATGCCTGTAGTCCCAGCTACTCGGGAGGCTGAGGCTGAAGGATCGCTTAAGCCAGGAGTTTGAGGTTGCTGTGAGCTAGGCTGACGCCACGGCACTCTAGCCTGGGCAACAGAGCGAGACTCTGTCTCAAAAAAAAAGAAAGAAAACTTAAACGATTAATAAGTTTCCAATTTTACTATCATTCTCAATCTGTCTACTCAATGCTCTGAGAATGCCCTGGGTAATGTCATCTTTATTAGTGAAAAAGACAGAACTTTCTTTATGATCTGAACTTGCTGTCTTTCTGACCCTTTCATTGCCCAAAAAGGAAAACAGGAATATAATACTACCCACCTTCTAACAAAATTTTGACAAGATAAATTAGCATATTTGTAATGCTTGAGAATTGAGTAAATAAGCTGAGTAATTCTGACAAGAACAATGAAATTGTTTTCCTGTCAGTCAAAGCAACTTTGGGGAATCATATTCTAATACATCATCACTAGGCACAAACCATTGAAAAAATTTCTGTAAAATAAGGTGCCTACTTTCAGGGTAGTCCAAAACACATTATTGCAGAAAAATTGTGTTTTTATGTTTCAATTGTACAGTTGCAGCATAAGCGCAAAAAACGATGGATTACATCTCAACAAGCTGAAACTGTTTTCAATGACAGCTACAAAGCTTACCTGTTCCAGCACATCCAACTTTAACTCAAGCTTGCTGAGAACCACGTCTCCACCCCATAGTGAAAGCTGTAGATCCGACGGTTTTAAGTTCTTGATGTAGCGATTCACATAGCTCATTAAAATTGGAGTTACATATGACTCCAGCATCTTTTAGGTGAGGAGTCAAAAGTCAGAAGCTGAAATGGGTAAAGACAGAAACGTTAGAACTACTTGAGTCGACGATGCAGCGAAGGCAAAAGCATTTCTCTGGCTGAAAAGCAGCAGACCATACCAAAGCGGCGGCTCGCCTCCTCCCATAAGCAGGGAAAACTCAAGCGGACTCCCTGCTCCTGCCGCTTCTTCCTCACTAGTACAATTCCCCTAACCTCCGCTGACGCGGGGTGGGAGGAAGAGGTAGTGACCAGAAGAAAGCCGGTCTCCTGGTGGGGGGAGAATGTAAGTGAAGCAGGATGCCCTCTGGCCGCTGCAGCCCTTCACCAGCCTAGCCACCCCGCGAGGCCTTCGCCTCCCGGAACCCAGCCGGATCTGCCACCACAGAACCAATGCTAGAACCAGAACTAGAGCCAGGCCCCCCTCCCGCTCGCGCTCCCTCGGCTGACACTCACGCCAAACAGTACCGTGGCGCCCACTCCACCTCCCGGTCCCTGGCACCCGCCCCCGGCAGCGACGCAGCTCCAGAACAGCTCCACTTCCGGGAGTGCCCCACTCGGTGCTCAAAGTAAAGTGTCCCTCCACCCTCGCCACTCGCCTCAGCTGCTGGGTCGGATTACTCAGGCTGGAGAAACTACTCAGTGCGTCCTCTTGAAGTAGGACTCTTGAGTTCGGCTAGCATACGTCCTGGCTCTGACCCCTCTAGTAATTAGGACAAAACTCTAGCAAATGTCTTGTGGGGGGGGCGGACCAGTAAAGTGGAGACACCAGAGATCCGGAAGTAGCGCTTCGGGGAGAGGGTTGCTGCGGGTGACCGGGCCGCAACGCCCGCTGCGTTCCCGAGGTGCAGGTCCGGCCTGGGTGGGGAAGCACGAAGGATGACAGGTCCGAAGCAGAGGAAGAAACCGGACCTAGTACTTAAAGCCCTGAAAAAAGACAAGTTATTGCTTCTCTTGGGAAATGGATGGACAGGGAAGAGGAACTTGGGTTCAGTGGGGAGAGCAGAAGCAATAAGCCGCAGGTGGGAGGAGAAGGTAGAGAGACATTTAAATTTAGTCGGGGTTTATTTGCTAAAGGGAGGGTGGACGCAGGAAGAAAATTGAAGGGATAGGATGTACAACTTTGGAAGATGCGTTTTGACCAAACGTGTAGACAAGCTCTCGCGTTACTTCCGCAAAGCGACGGTAAAGAATTCCCTAGTTTGCTGATGCGGGGCGGGGAGGAATTGTCAAAGTGAAGATTGTGGGGAACCGTTTGATTGAAGTCTGATGTGGGACTTCAGAAAAGCTGCGGGAATGTCAAAATGAAGACGTTAATGAGAGTCCTGAAGACAAAGTGAAAATAGCTGAGAAGGAATGAATTCAAGAGTTTTAAGTGTCACTGTAGGCTTTATTGGGCTGTATAAAATATTACCTTTCCTTGCAATATCTTGTAAGTAACAAAGTCAAGAAACTCAAGCATCTAACTCAGAAAATATCCACTGGGCTTTAAGGGCTACTAGCATAGGATATGCTGCCTAATTTTTGACCACCTTCCCTTATTTTGGGTAGCCTCTGAAGAAAACACCACTGCATTTTGAAAGTAGACTTTCCCAATAAGTTTATTAAATTCCCACTCATACCTAAAGCTCTTTACTGGAATTCAAAATTACTATTTCTTGAAAGAGCTCTAGTAACTGCAGTAGAAAAGAAGTATAAGTTTGGATGCCATGGTGTTTAGATTTACTATTAATGAAAATAATGAACTAAGCTTCACACAAAAAAGCAGCTAATTGCTAACTCAGAGCAGCCTTGAGGAATAAACAAAAAGCCTTGATGAGTAACTCAAATAATCTGGGCCCTATGGAAACCTGCCAAATTAGCCAAAAAAGTGATTTTTTAGTTATCTGCATCATTTGAAATACAAACAGGTTAAAGCCATGACTTAGATGTTTTAATATAAAGAAACTGGCTCCACTAATTGCATAGCAGCTATCAGTGGTCTACAACAGGAGTTACACGTCTTGTCATTTTTCTAGAAAAAGAAAAAATCAGCTTTATTGTGTGGTGATCTAATAAATAAAAACAATGTATTAAGATAAATTGGCCACATATAGGAGTAGTATGTGAATAAGATGTTTAAGCAAAATAATTATGCATGGAATACTACACATTCTTTGTTCCAGTGTGCCATTTTTCTCTTGGAGCTAAAAAAAATTACCAAATTCCTGGCTTGCGAAAATTATCTGGGCACTGTTTTTTGGTTTGTTTTTAAGTATCAGAAATTAGTAGTTTTCAACCTGTGTTCTATTGTGCCTTCTTCTACAGTCTGGGTAAATTTAATTCCTTTTCACTAATATATTTCATTACTCATTTTTTTTAAATGTCAAATGGGCAGCCTTTCCCAAACCTCCTACTATTATATGTCCTTTTGTTGTAAGATTTTTCCCCATACACACACAAATATTGTTTAAGTCTTCTCAAGAAGACTTTAAGGCAGGTTGCTTATATAGATAATAGTTCTGCAGAGGTAGGCCTTGTTCTTAGCAGGAAACCTTCAAGTTTGTCACTGTTATGTATGTTGTTAGTTTATAGGTTTTTTTGTAGATATTCTTTAGCAAAATTGAGGCAGTTCCCCTCCATTGCTAGCTTGCTGAGAGTTTTTTTATGAATGGGTGTTAGATTTAGTCAAATGCTTTTTCTGTGTCTATTGATACGAGCATGTGATTTTTCTTTAGCGTGTTATTATGACAGATTAATTGATTTTTGAATGTTGAACCAGCCTTGCATATGTGGATTAAATCCTACTTGATTGTGGTTTATCATTCTTTTTATACATTGTTGGATTTGATTTGTTAATATTTTTGTAGAGGATTTTTGCTCTATGTTGAGGAGTGATATTGGTCTTTAGTTTTCTTGTAATGTAATACATTATAATTAACAATGTAATACATTGTTTTTTCTTTATCTGATTTTAGTATTACAATAATGCTGGCCTCAGAGAATAAGTTAGGTAGTATTCCTTCTGCTTCTATCTTCTGAAAGATTGTGGAGGTTTGGTATAATATCTTCTAATATCTTCTATAAATGTTTGGTATTATTCACCAGTGAATCCATCTGGGCATAGTCTTTTCTGTTTTAGAAGGTTATTAACTATTCAGTTTCTTCATTTCTGTTAACAGTTGTTGTTGATCTTTAGCATTTCTTTTTGATTCTTCATTTCCATCTTTCTGCTTACATTATCCTGCTGTTCTTGCATGTTGTCTACCTTTTCCATTAAAGTCCTTAGCATATTAATCGGTTTTTTAAAATTCCTGGTCTGATAATTCCAACATTCCTGGCATATCTGACTTTGATGGTTTTGATGCTTGTTTAGCTTCCTCCAACTGTATTTTTTGCCTTTTATTATGCCTTGTAATTTTTTGTTGAAAGGTGACTTGATGTATTAGGTAAAAAGAACTGCAGTAAATAGGCCTTTAGTAATGTGGTAGTGGTAAGGTGTGAGGGCAGGGGAAGCATTCTATAGCTCTAGGATTAGGTACTTAGTCTTTTGGTGAGCCTGTACCTCTGGACTGTGAACTTCACCAATGCTTCTTGGTCTTTTCCCCTTTGGTCAACAGGATAGCTAGAATGGGCTAGAGTTGGGTATTTCCATTCCCTCAGGTAAGCTGGGCTCTGATTTAAAATTAAAAAAAAAAAAAACCACAGCAGGTTAGGCTCTGATAAAATAGTTTCTCGTGAGGACGGACCTTGTTAAAAAAAAATTGAATGCTGTGGTGTATTTCAAAATGGTTCCTCTTCCTCTCCCCCTGCCAGAAGCACATGAGGGGTTTTTCTTGCATATTCACTGACAGGACCTGGTAGAGATCCTCTGTTGCCCAGGTTGGAGTGCAGTGGCCATTCACAGGTGTGATTATAGTGCACTACAACCTCAAACTCCTAGTCTCAAACCATCCTTCTGCCTCAGGAGGAGTTTTTAACTGTCAGACTGGACAACACTGAGCCTCAAGCAGTTTGTGGATCACAGTTTAGGTTTTCCTAGCACTGGTTCCAGGGGAGGTTTCTGCTCTGGTAAGTTGTGATTCTCTGCACTCTCTTCTCTCTCTCTCCAATTTTGGGAACAGTGGTTTGCCCTGTGACCTCACTTCTCTGACAGATCTAAGAAGAGTTGTTGATTTTTCAGTTTGTTCAGCTTTCTACTTGTTAGGACAGAGAGGCAACTACTAAGCTCCTATGTGCCAGACTGGAAACTAGAAGTCTCAGGCGAAGTTTTTAGATACTTGAGTGGTGTTTAAAAGAGTGAAAAATGTAAAGGAGGACTCCTTTTTTTAATTTAGTTTTCTATTATGTGTAGTGTATGTATGGGATCTTCAAGTACAGGGACTTGTATCCCTAATGCCTCGCATATTATGTGGTACTTAATAGGTTATGACAGTAATTGACTATAACAATTATTCAGGAAATCTGCTTCCCTTTTCCTCATATACACATGGCTAGATTATTATTCAGGCTGTCAAGTCTTGTCAAGGATCTGAGTTCTGACTACCTGAATGCATACAGAAATGATATAGGCATGGGCCTGGCTCCTAAAAGCCTTCTACGTGATAGGCTTAATCCTTTTCCCAAGCTCAAGAAATAGGATGCAGAGGACTCCTAGAAGGCTGAATCTGTGAATTTTTGTCTAGTGAAATACAAACTGCTGATTAGTAACATCTACTAGGATTTTACATGATTGAGAAATAAACTACTCTTAAAGTTACTGAGATTTGGGGGTTTATCTGTCACAGCTGGCAGCAGCATTTTAAATAATTCATAGGTAAATAACACACATGAGCTAAACTTAATTCAACTTTCTTCAGAAACATTAAAATTGTAACTTGATTTACTCATGAAATCATTGTTTAATTAAGTTTTAAAATACACTTATCTAGACAATCAGTTACTCATTAAATATATTTTACGTGTCATACCAGGTTACATCTGTAACACAACATATGGCAAGCTGAGGAAGCCCAGACATAAAAAGGTTAAGTGAACTTCCTATGGTCATAGCCAATCAACCCAAGCCTTCTGACTTCATTGCTCCCTTTTTGAGAAGGAAAAAAAGAAATGGAAAAGGAAAACTGTTAATTACTACAGTCAATAGAGCAACTAAGTTTTCCAGATTCATACCCATCAGATTGACATTTTTAATGTCTATTGTCAATGAATAAAATTATAGGAACTAGTGTATTATTAGTAAGAATGCCACAGTAGAGAGGAATTTAGTAATATCTAGCAGAGTTGAAGATACATATACCCTGTGACCCAGCAATTCCACGTGTAAGTATACAGAAACTCTTGCATATGTGCACAGGAAGACATATTTAACAGTGTTTCATAGCATTGTTTGTAAAGGCTGAGTGTCCGTATCCAAATTGCTTAGGACCAGAGGTGTTTTGGATTTCAGGTTTTTTTAGATTTTGGAATATTTGTATTATACTTTCCACTTAAGCATCCCTAATCTGAAAATCCAGAATCCTCCAGTGAACATTTCCTTTGAACATCATGTTCGTGCTCAAAAAGTTTCAGATTTTGGAGCATTTTGGATTTTTGGATTAGGGATACTCAACCTGTATTAGTAAAACAGTGGAAACAATTGAAATGTCAACAGGAAAATGGTTAACTCAACAGTGGCATATTTAGGCCAGGTACAGTAAGTAGCTCATGCCTATAATCCTAGCACTTTAGGAGGCCAAGGCAGGAGAATCTCTTAAAGCCAGGAGTTTGAGACCAGCCTGAGCAAGAGCGAGACCTCGTCTCCACAAAAAAAGAAAACTTAGCTGTCCGTGGTGGCACGAATCTGTAGTCTCAGCTACTAGGGAGGCTGAGGCAGGAGGATCGCTTGAGTCCAAGAGTTCAAGACTACAGTGAGCTATGATGATGCTACTGCTCTCGATCCTGGGTGACAAAACAAGACCCTGTCTCTACAAAAATTTATTTTAAAAACACAATTTTTTTTTAGAGACAGAGTCTTGCTATATTGCCTAGTCTGGTCTCCAACTTCTGAGTTCAAGCAATCCTTCCACATCAGCCTCCCAAAGTGCTACAATTACGGATATGAGCCACCCTGCCTGGCCTGTGTATTTATATATGTACAAAATACTGATAAGAAATTAATCAACTAGGCAGGGCATGGTGACTCATGCCTCTAATCCTAGCATTTTGTGAGGCTAAGTTGGGAGGATCTCTTGAGCCCAGGAGTTTGAGGTTGCAGTGAGCTATGATGACACTGCTACACTCTAGCCTGGACAACAGAGCATGACCCTGTCTCAAAAAAAAAAAATTAACTATAGCAATATTTCTCAACTGTACATCACACTTGAAAAATCGTAAGTCCCACTTTTTCCAAGAAGACATTTATAGGCATTTGATTATCTTAATTATTTACAGTAACTTTTAAGAAACAAAAGTTATAGTCATAAGAGTAGGGGCTATCTTAAGGATCTTTTTATTCTCCTATTTTGCCAGGCTAATTAATAGATACAAGGTATAGTGGGCTGAATGGTGGCCCCCAAAAAGACATGGCCACATCCTAATCCCCAGAACCTATGAATATTGCCTTTATGGTAAAAGACTGAATATTACTTTATAAGGCAAAGTATGTGATCCACCGCGCCCAGCCTGTGATTAAGAATTTTAAGAGGAGCATTATCCTGAATTTTCCTGGTGGGCCCCAAATCTAAAGACAAGTGTCCTTATAAGAGCAAGGCAAAGGAAGATAACAAAGGAGGAGGCAACACACCGTGAAGGAGTAATACAGCTAAAAGTCAAGGAATGCCAAGATCCACCAGAAGCTCGAAGAAACAAAAACATATTCTCCCCTAGATCTTCCACAGGGAATAAGGCCCTGCTGACACTTGGATTTTGGATGTAGGACCTTCAGAACTGTGAAAGAATAAACTTCTATTGTTTAAGCCACCCAGTTTGTAATAATTTGTTGTAGCAGCCATAGGAAACAAATACGATAGGTCAGATTGGCAGGAGAAATATTTTTCATATAACATGAAGATTAAGACTCAGCTAGCAGAATAACATGGGTTAAGATTCTTATCTTGATTGACCAAAACACTTAAAGTAAAAAGCCCAGTGGATTTTTGGGAACCCAGTGGGTTCCTTTTACAGGGAAAATCTGGAAATATCTCCATGATGTCAGAATTTTAAGAAAAATAGTTGAAATATTTCTTTACCTGGGGTGAACCCAATATTTTAGGAAGAAAATGTGGGAAATAGATTTGGTGTGATGAAAGGTTAAAGGAAATCTAGGTCCAACTGCCTGGTTAGGGGGACAAAGGCTGAATACTTCTTTCCTAAGTCAGCAACATCAGAAACATCTTTAAAATCTTTTTCTGCATGAGTTTCCTGGTTGATAGCTGTGTTTTTAAAATATACGCACAAATTCTTTGATAATATCCCCTTCAAAATGTGGAGCTTAATTCTCCTCTCTTTACGTATAGGTTGTTGTAGTGATTTACTTCAAACAAATACCATGTGGTAGAAGTGACAATATGTAACTTCTGAAATTAGAACATAAAAGGCTTTGTGACTTCCTCCGTGTTCTTTCACTTGGAATATTCATTCTGGGAGAAGCCAGCTGCCATGTTATAAGAAT
Source organism: Lepilemur ruficaudatus (assembly GCA_963574885.1). Lineage (NCBI taxonomy): Eukaryota > Metazoa > Chordata > Mammalia > Primates > Lepilemuridae > Lepilemur > Lepilemur ruficaudatus. Next base: position 8,606 of record CAUYRT010028517.1, read on the forward strand.
ACTCATGTTGCATTATTAAAAGCCACATGAGCCAGGTGCAGTGGCTCATGCCTGTAATCCTACCATTCTGGGAGGAGGCTGAGGTGGGAGGATCACTTGAGCTCAGAAGTTAGAGACCAGTCTGAGCAAGAGCAAGACCCTGTCTCTACAAAAAAATAGAAAAATTAGCCAGGTGCGGTGGTGTGGGTCTGTAGTCCCAGCTACTGGGAGCCTGAGGCAGGAGCCTGAGCTATGATGACGCCACTACACTCTAGCTGGGACAGCAGAGCAAGACCCTCCCCCCACCCTGGCAAAAATGAAAAGCTACGTGGTGAGAAACTGAGGCCTCCCACTAACAGCAAGCCCAACAACTTGAGCTTTCTGTCCACAATCAGTCTTTTAAATTGACTGCAGTTCTGGCTGACATATTGACTGCAACCTCATGGAGACCCTGAGCCAGATAAGCTGCTCCTAAATTCCTGAACCCCAGCAGAAATTGTGAGATAATAAATATTTATTATTTTAATCTACTTGATTTTGGGACATTTCTTACACAATTAGATAACTAATACACTAATACAGCTTCCAAATAAAGTGCCATTTTTGTTCAGGAGACCTTAGCATAACAGATATCCCAATCATCCTATGAATCACTAAAAGTTATGTAATAAATGATTCTTGACATCAATATTAGTTATAATAGTGAGCTTAGGAATAATATTTAGTACTTAATATGTACTACGAGTGTTACCAACATGAAAACTAGCCTTAGAATATTATGCCTAATATACAGCTATTAAGCAGAGTAGTCAGGATTTTAATCCATATCCCTCTAAATACAAGTCCTATGCTCTTTATTCTTCTACTACTCTGGAAGGCCTTCAAATTTGTGAAACCTTTTATCTCCATTTAGTCCTTTTATTTCTAGACCAGGCCACATTCCTTCAGTTTTTCCTAATCCACTTCCTTTGAATACATTTAAGTTTGACAATATTCCATTTAACATGTAGCCCCACAATTAAAAATAATTCTATAAAATTATTACTTCTCATTATCTTTGAAATGAAGCCTGAGTTTATTAGCAACATCACACCCTTACTTCGTATTAAGACCATGGTCAACTAAAACTCCTAAGTCTTCCCTGTGAACTGTAGCTATATAAAGGTTTCCTTTTTTTTCCCCTATATGTAGGTCTTTAATAAAGATACTGCTAAGAAAATGAAAAGACAAGCCACAAACTGAAATATTTCTAAACATATATCCAACAAAGGACTTATGTATATCTAGAATATATTGAGAACTCATCTCTCAGTCTCAGTAATACTGAGGAAAAAAATCTGATGGGCAAGAGATGTGAACATACATTTCACGAGCAAAGATACATGGCTGGCAAATCACATAAAAAGATTGTCAACATCATTAGTCATTACTAAAATTAATGAAAAACCACACTGAGGTACCAGTACACACCCAGTAGGATGGCTAAAATTAAAAAGACTAACCATACCAAATATTAGCGAGCATGTACAGCAGCTGCAACTCTCATACACTGCTAGTAGGAATGTAAAATGATACAAGAGTTTGGCTATAGTCGGAATGGCCGTTGTCTTTCATTGTTGGAAGCAGTTTGGTAGTTAGCAAGATAGTTAAACATACACCTACTATACAACTCAGCCATTTCACTCCCTTGTATTTACCAAAAAGAAATGAGGGCATAAATATTAAATGCACAAAAATATGGGTACAAAAATGTTCAAACAGGGTCATTTGTAATAGTCAAAAAGGTATAAACAACCCAAATGGACATTCAACAGATGAATAGATAAATCAGGGGTGGGGAATGAAGACTTTTGACTGAATCCAAATTTTACAGAATGAATCCTTTTATTTTAATTAATACATTTTTGTTTGTCTTTTATATTTTTATTTTATTTTTAAAATGGATGTATTGAAAATACCAAAGAATAAAATAAGTTTCAATGAAATAATCCTCCCAGACTGACCAGCACAATTAGAACATTAGTAAGTAATAAGTGCTAAATTGACAGCTGCTACACTCAGGATTTAGTTCTAACTTCCCCCGCCTGACTGGCACCACTACCATGTGAGGCTGGCTGGTAAGAGTTTATGGGATTTGAGTATGCCAGTCTGTTATCAGCTTTTGACAATGGTGCACTGTGTTTCTGTTTGAAGTGGAATTTGTAAATAGTTGCACAGCTTGACGGTATTTTTTAATTCTGTCTGCTTAACAGCTCATCACGTCAAAGAAAACCAAGAGAGTGCTAAAGGAAAAAAATAAATTTTTTAATAAGGATTGGGAATTGCAATATTATCTTGTTTCTGCTAAAGATAAGATGTTTTGCTTGCTTTGTGATACTGTAATGTCAACATTGAAGAATTTCAATACTCATCAGCATTATAACATGCATAAGGACCATAGATATTTTAAATTAGAGGGAGAGGCATTAAAGGTTGTATTGCAGAAATTAAAAGATGAAAAGCAAAGACAATTCTTTCAAGAAGCAATAAGACCTGGAAATAATGCCTCTGAAGCAATTTATAAAGTAGCTTATATACTTGGGAAACAGGGAAGCCATTCAGTGATGTAGAGACTGTGAAAGAATGCATTGTTGAAGTGGTAGGATGCTTAGACCCTGATAACATTTCAAAGTACAAACAACTGCCTCTTTCAAGGAAAACCATAACTGATCAGCAGCATGAATTCACTGTCAACAGAACAACTTCATGCAATACTTCAAAAGGAAAATATATATTATTCAATCACTTTGGATTAATCAATTGACACTACTGACTTGGTGCAGGTTTTATACTTCATTTGGCTCATAACAGAAGATTTTCTGTGCTACAAAGAGTTACTCGCTTTGGCCACTCTTGCAAACAGTACACAGGGAATAGATATCTTTATCAACTTTCAAGATAAATGTCATGAAGTTGGACTGAATTTGGTAAATTTAGTGTGTGTATGTACAGATGGTGCACCTTCCATAACAGGAAAACATGAAGAGTTTATTGCACAGGTTAAAAAAAAGTATTAACAGATCCAGATGCTCTCATTTCTTTTCATTGTGCCTTGTATCAGCAAAATCTCAGCACTAAAGCTACTATTTTAAGTGACACTTTGCCACAAGTTATAAGTATTGTTAACTATATTCATGCAAATGCAACATGGCATTGTCAGTTCTGTAACATGCTAAAGTTGAATGATGAGGTATTCAGTGTGAATTTGCCATATCATTCTAAAGTGCATTGACTATCACAGGGACAGGTGTTAGCCAAAATTTTATCTCTGCAAGAACAGATAGTTAAATTTTATGAAGAAGAGAATCAGCAATATGAATAATTGAAAAAAGATTTCTATAGGAATGCAGCATTTTTGTGTGATAACATGTCAAATCAAAACAACTTGAATATTTCTTTGCAAGGTAAAACTAAGTCTATATATGATGTGTGGCAAGAAATCCAAGCATTTCTAAAAAAGTGATTTTTCAAAACACTTCTTCAAAAGGAAATTTCAGATTAACATTTTCCCCAGTTAGCAAAGGTCATTGATGAGCAGATGATATATGGGAATTGGGGACTACAATAAAAGGTTCACTGACTTTGAGAATCATGACATCACAACACTCAAGTTAGCATTTCGGCCTCACCTAGTTGATATCACTAAGGCACCTAAAGAACTACAGATGGAATTGACTGAGCTTTCAGTAGAGGCATTTTAAAGTCATTGTTTCACGCTAAGAAAGATCCGATTGAAATATGGAAAAATGCAGAATACCCACACCTTCAGCAACATGCCCAAAAAAATGCTTTCTTGCTTTTCAACCACTTATTGCTGGGAATCTACATTCTCCTACCTCACCCAAATCAAGATGCCCTTAAGGTCACAAATGACTGATACCCATCTAGAGGATCAGCTGAAACTGCGGACCTCCATGATGCAACCAAATATTCAAATGCTTTCTAACAAAAAGCAGACCCAACAAACTCATTAAAATGTTAGTTAACTTAAAATTAACAAATATGTTTTGTTTTTGAAATTATTGATTACATAGTAGTTACATTTTTAAGTATATCTAATTGAACTTTCTTCAATGTGGCCTTATTTGATTACAGCTAAATTAATGCGGCCTTCCAACATGAAAAGGTTCTCCACTCCTGGGGTAAATTGTGGTATGGACATGCAATGGAATAGTACTCAGGAATAAAGGAAGGAACTATTGATATATACAACAACATGGAATAAAACCAAAATAATTGTTCTGAGTCAAAGAAACCTGACAAAAAGAGCAACATTGTGTTATTCCACTAATATAAAATACTATAAAATGCAAATTAATGTTTAGTGACAGAAAACAGATCAGTAGATGCAGGCAGACAGAGTTGTAGGGTTCCATGGGATTATAAAAGGAGCATGAGAAACTTTTGAAGGTGATGAAAATGTTAATAGTGATGGTTTCACAGATTTACATTTTCAAAATTCAAATTATAAATTTAAAATATGTACAATTCATGATACATCAATTATATCTCAATAAATCTGTTTTTAAAATTGGAGTGAATTAGATATACCCCCCCACACACACACACATACACACATACACATACACACACATACATACTAGAAAGAGTCCACAATGTCACAGCAGCATTTTTCATAAGGACTAAAAAGTGGAAACAATCCAAATGTCTATTGGCTGAGGAATGGATAAATAAAATAAGGCATATCCATATAATGGAATACTATTTAACAATTAAAAGTAATGAAATACTGATTCATGCAACATGTATGCCCCAGGCTCAGAAAAAAAACAGAAGGAACCCTAAGCTTGTACCTCTGGGCAATCTTTAGGGTCTGTGCAAACAGGGGTGATGGCTAAGGCAGAATTATAAGTGGCTTGTATAAGCATTGAAGGAGTGCCTCAGCTCAGAGTCAATCTGTAAAAAAGAGAGTATGTTTTTTTCATTTTTGGCTCCAGGTATTTAAGCAGGTCTCTGTCAGCTCACTGGCTGACCACTGAGATAAAACAACAGTCTTAAGTGACCATACACACAAGGAATACAGTCTTTGCAAAAATAATGTGGAAAAGTCACTAGACAAACAGATGACTACAGTCCTCAAAAAGCAAGAACAGGCTGGGTGCGGTGGCTCATGCTTATAATCCTAGCACTCTGGGAGGCTGAGGCGAGAGGATTGCTTGAGGCCAGGAGTTACCAGCCTGAGCAAGAGCAAGACCCCTACAAAAAATAGAAAACTTAGCTGGGCGTGGTGGCATGCACCTGTACTCCCAGTAATTCTGGAGGCTGAGGCAGGAGCATCACTTGAGCCCAGAAGTTTGAGGTTCCAGTGAGCTATGATGATGCCACTGCACTCTGGCCTAGGCAACAGAGTGAGACTGTCTCAAAACAAACAAATAAACAGTAAACCTTAGGGAGGAGAATCATATATCCAGAGTTATACTATAATATTCAGAATGTCCAGTTTTTGACCAAAAAAATCACAAGACATACAAAAAACAGACATATATGGCCCATTCACAGGAAAAAAAGAAACAACCTCTCTGAGGAAGCCCAGGCATTGGACTTACTAAGCAAAAACTTGAAGTCAATTGTTTTAAATACACCCAGCTAAAGGAATCCATGGACAAAGAATTTTTAAAAAGCAGGAGAACAATGTATGAACAAATAGAGAATATCAATAAAGACAGAAATTTTAAAAAAAACAAATTCTGGAGCTGAAAAGTATAATTGCCGAAATAAATTTACTATAGGGAACAGCATATTAGGAGCAGGCAGAAGAAAGATCAGCAGACTTGAAGATAAGACAATTGAAATTATCCAGTATGAGGAATAGAAAGAAAACATAATAAAAAATACTGATGTTAATAAATGACTGAATAAATTAATGAGGGAGAAGAGACAAGTCTCCTGTGCAGAACTCCACATAATTTATGTATATATTCCACCCTCAAGGAGTTGAAGCTACTCTTCAGTTCACTACTCCTCACACCTTAAGTGTGTGCTGTGCATAGTGACTTCCTTCCAAAGACCGTGGCATGAAAAGGTGAAAGGGGAATGAGTGGGAAAACCTGACAAACACTATCAGGGGATCAAGGTCAACATCAACAGTGATAAGTCATGTTGATAGTATTCCCCTTGATACGACGTGATAAAAATGGCATTTTACTCCTGTGGTCTTCTTCCCCAAAATCCATTAGCAGTCTAATCATGAGAAAAACATCAGTCAAGTCCCAAATGATGGAAATCCTACAAAACATTTGAACAGTACTCAACACTATCAAGGTCATTGAAAACAAGGAAACCAGAGAAATCGTCACAGCCAGGAAGAATACAAGGAGACATGACAACTAGATGTAATATGATATCTTGGATGGGCTCCTTGTACAGAAAAAGGACAAGAAGTAAAAAGTAAGGAAATGTAAATAAAGGGTCAACTTTAGCTAATAATGGATCAACATTGGTTCACTGATCATTACAAATGAACCATACTCATGTACAGTGTTCATAATAGGGGAACTAGGTAGATTCCAACTTCTACCCAAATGCAAAACAATGTATTTTTTCCTCTGACCTAGGCCTTTTAGGCAAAATCAGTAAACTCTCTATTTGTAATTCTCACTAAAATACATGGATGCTACTACCCGTGGAATGACCTAATTTAAGACCCTATTTTGTTCATTCCTGTGAATGATGGTACAGTTTGGTGAGATTTTCTGTTATGGTACCCAAACTCACCATCTGGTCGCCTTTAATCTTTGAGGGTTTCAATAAAAATTGTTCACTCAAAAAAAAAAAAAAAAAAAGGACTCTATTGTAGGGCAGAAACAGTCCTAGAACAAAGAGCTCAGAAATAAACTTCCTCATATATGGCATCTTTATACATGACAGAAATAGCATTACAAATCAATGGGAAAGGCTTTGCCTATTTGAATAATGGGTACTGACACAATTACTACCTAAGTGGAAAAAGATTAAAATTAGAACAATATTTAATGCAGATGGGAAGCATACTGGATTTACAAGTCCGAGTCCCAAGCTTAACTTTACCCATGACTTGCTTCATGATTTCAGCAAGTCATTTAAAATCTCTAGATAATTTGTTTACTCACCTTAAATTTCTTAGACTGAGAGACCTGAAGTCTCTTTAAAGTTCTATAAATCTGTGATTCTATTTCTGCTCTAATCCAGTTATATCTGAAAAAAAGCATATGGGAAAATAAGAGTGTTCACATTTATTAATTCTTAATAAAACTTCAAGTTCACTAAAATGAGAATAATTTTTTAAAACACCTCTTAATTATGATAATAACTACAAAGTGAAGCCAGAACTCAATAACTACAGACCTAAAGTTTTAAGAAAACTTATTAAAAATATCTCACATGCAACAGAATTGATTTTATTTAAACTTATATCATCCCCCATTAATATACCATTTTTGTACATAGAAGAGATATAATTTTTCCATATTATTTTGATGACCTATAATATAGTTAATCTCCTGATGTTAGAATTGCAGCCTCTACATTAATAGTGGTGTTCATTAAATGGTCCTGAGTTTTCTAAAAAAAAAAAAAAAAAAAATTACAACTTTTTTAAAGCTTAGCATTTCACCAAAACTAATATACTAATCTTGTAAAAGTAAAGTCTAAGTGAGAGCAATAATAATTTTAGGGTTATTTTGTGTGAGAGCATCTTCCATAGTCAAATTTTAAGGGGAAAATATTTGCCTATGCCAAATTAAATTTAATATTTTTATAATAACAACTAAATAATATATAGAAGTTCATTCTCAGGCCAGATATCTGTGATAAGTTTGATCTTATGAGTTACCCATAAGGTATACACTAGATTAAAATGTTTAATTTATTCTTTACTCCGACAGTAATATAATCTAAAATAAGACTCTGAGGCTTAGTTTGACCTGAAAGGTCAAGGTTACGATAACCCTATAATCTTCAGAGTACAATAATATTTACCAGGGTTTTTTAAACTTTTTTATGAAAAGTAAGCACAAAATCTCTTTCTCAGATTTGAAATTGCTATATCTAATAAAGGAAAATAACAAAGTAACCAAGGTTAACTATAAGCGTTAATATGCAATAATAGCTTCTATTACTAAAAATGTTTAGCATTAGAAAAGGCACCATAAATAATACTATATCAAATATCCTTGGGAAAAAAGGAAAACATCATAGTCTATTATTTAGCACATGACCAAAAAAATTTCTTCAACTTCCAATAAAATGAAGTCCAAATCTCAAAGCACCTCTCACTCATTTGAATATAAGTTTAAAAGTTATTGTATCTTTTTAGGTTAAAAGTTCTCAGTAGGCAGGAAATGCATTGTGGTTTTTCTATACACTTCTGCATTTAAAACATTATTATTTTACTAGATTTTTAACTGGAGAAACTAATTTCATTTAGCATCTTCCAAAGTATGAATACTTTTAAAGTTTTCTTATATTTTCATGGTAACATCAAAGTTTAAGGAAATCTTTTCATCATTGAAAAGGAATTCTGGTAACACTTGTTAGGTTTGCAAACATTTCTTCATATTATTTTAAGTATCCATTTCCTTAATTTACTAAGGTGAACTTTTGTCAAGGCATTTTATCTTAATAGGATATTACATAGAAAAAAATAGTAGGAGAACAATAATATCTGACACCCTTCAAATGCACTTTTTTTTTTCTTCAAATTGCACTTTGAACTTTGTTGGTTTAGTGTCAGTTATTTTCTGCTGGAATGGGAGAACCCCTGCTCATATCAGTAACAGCCAGTCAAAATTATCTAGTACCTTTAACATCAAAAACACATCACAGGAATCACTGTCATCAGGTATTGATGGGAAGGAAGATTGCACAGCGAGATGATGTTTTCAATAGAAGGATGTGTTTGGTGAAAAGAAAACAAAAATAGTAAATGTAAGTCAATAGTAAATCCAAAAGCCATTGCTTCAAGGGAAGTTTAAAACTACATTTCTTACTTTCAGGATCCTTTCATCATTACAAGAGTTATTCTTTTCTGGTTCAAAAATCTTTTTTACCTCCTTTTTAAAGTTATTCTTTAAAACATTAGGCTAGATGAGCTAATTTCAAATGGCTTATTTACCTGCTCATGGATTTATATGCCACCTGCTTTTGCTTTTTCTACAGATGCAGGATCAACCTCTGGGGCAAAATTCCACCTTTCTCCTTCTGCCACACAAGTGGTAAATAACATGACCCAATAAATTTTAGCATTTCCCCAAATGTGTAGGATACAAAAAATGTATTCATTCGTGTGAGATATAAAAATGTACACTCACACTTCTGAAATCAACAGCCAGCCATTTCACACTTGGGCCAAAGGCAAACAAACATAATTCTCACTGGCAGCTGGACAACATTCCAAGCTGCCACCACATTAATTAACTCACCTCAATCAGATTCCACTTGTACTTGCACAGCTTGCTTCCAAGACGCCTAGCAATAAATTGTTAGGTTAAATACTGAACAAGGTAGGGAAATACCATATGGTATGTTGTTACAGAGAGTGGGATATTCTTGTTTAACACTAGTAGCAGGGTTTTCCATTTACTTTTTATTGTTGTCTCTTGGTGATTTGAGAAAATAATGAGTATATGTTCCTGTTGATAAATGAATTTGCATGTCTTATTGCAAAGGGGAATGGGATAGTAACAAGATAACAAAATACCTTTGTCCTTGAGCTTCTATAGTTGGTATTTCCTAAATTTGAAGGCAACAGCTGACTTAGCAAATACTGAGGACTCATAATGGTAAATTATTGGTATTAAATATTTGGGGAATGTCAAGGAACACAGAACTCAAATTCCCTTTTCATTGAGGTCTATTAAAAATTTACAAATAAATACAAACTGCTTACAGTTGAAAAAATTCTAGTCTGGGAGTCAAGATATGAATCTGAGTCCAGTTTCTTCCTCTGATTGGCTGTGCCACTTTGGCCAAATCACTTGACTTCTCTCATATTATATCCTTACCTGTCATATGACAGTGTCTGGTTCCGAAACCTTAAGGCACACATCAACTTAAGGAGCTTGTTTAAAAAGCAGATTCTTGGATTTCACCCTTAGAGATTGCAATTGATTAGTTTTGATGTGGAGCCCAGTAGTCTGAATTTGTAATGAGGAAGAAATTCTTTTGCAGATATAGGACTCACACTTTTAGAAATACTGGACTACATGACATGTAAGATCCCTTTACCTCTGAGAATTTATTATTCTAATTACCAGTCCATACTATTGTTTTTATACCTTTTGGTGTGACTCTGGAAGGTATTATAATTAGAAGTGTTGACTCAAGCCTTAATCTGCATTAGGCAGTTTCAAAAGCCTAGCAGAAAAGATGGAGAACAACATAATATAACTACCCAAATTCATGTGAGCATTTTCCTAGAGTTCTGGGATGGGTGATAGCTGACTGGCCACTCTCTCTAAAATTCTTGCCTGTATATATAGGAAGATTATAAATCCAGACAAAGAAAAACATTGAAAGCCATCCTGCAGATCAATCTTATTCACATTCTTGATCACTCACCCAGCAGAAATCTGTCTTTGTTTTGAGAATGTTACCAATGCTCATTTCCTTTCTTTTGTTTCTTTTGTATCTGGTGCATTCTGCTTCTTTGTTAAATTCTAGAAATCAAGAAAATATTTTATACTTGTTTGCAAGACTATACAATGCTAGGAATGTTTGGAAACCTCATTCTCCTTAGCTTTTAGGACATGGTAAGGAAAGAAAAAGCCTCTTACTAGTATACACTTTATTCAAATAGGTGCTTATGGAATTATACTAATACATGTATCTTCTTCCATCTGACCCCTATCATAAGCAGAGAGCCGTCTCATAAGACAGTCACCTGGGGACAGCCTTAAATTAGGAAAAAAGCAACCTTAAAATGGTATGCAACACAGGCTTTTCTCATCATGTTACAAACTAAACAGATTTGAAGTTTCTAAAACAAACATTACTCGTTCACTCTGTAAAATGGTGAAATCACCTTTGTTCTCAGTTTCTATCAGTGGAGGCTATAAATAAACAGCAATGCAGTTGTTTTACTCAATCTGCAAAAAAGAAGCCTGATTCTCTTACATTTAATTAGTTCTTTCGAAGCTACTCTAATCATCACAAACATCCCCCAAGCTCTAATAATGTTCCTTAGAGTATGAGTGGATGGTCTTTTATTGGTCTTTGCATCTCCTCATCTACTAAAATTGGGCTCTTTACTCAGTGGATGCTCATTAAAGGAATGTTGGGTTGAAGATATTCTGGCAGAAAAGAAAGTGTTGAATCCTGCTGCAGACTTCCTCATCCCCTGCAGGTGGTGCTGGGAGATAGGTTCTCTGTTTACTTACTTATTTAATCATAATTAGTTGGGCTAGTAAAGGTAGGTGTTCCTCGGTACTTGGTTTAAAACTGCTGTAATTATCTAAATTTCTTCCTCCCCTTCACTCTAGTTACTGAGCCATAGAGGAAAACAAAAAAACTGAAAAAGGTGATCCAAGTGAAGAAAATGGAGACATTAAGATAACTGATGGTGTTTCCCAGGCCCAGCAGTAAAAAGATGCTGTAGGGCTTTAGGGGAAAGAGACTTTGTACATTTGTATTTTCAAAAGAGAACATACATTCAGGAAATTCTTTCTTAGTACTATATGACCATCTCCCCACATCAACTGGGTGAACTCTAGAACTATATTTGTCATCCTTTATGCTTCTAGTATTTCTCACCAAGTTCAATTTTTTGGTTGTTGGTATTTGGGACTTCAAACTTTAAGGACTTCCTGTCCAACCCACAAACTCCACCACACCCCCCAGGCAAGGTTAGCAGACCTGTCCTCTGTGTTCTGGCAGATTAATGAATGTATTGCTTATCGTTTCAATCTCTGAATCTCCCACTCATTTGGGAGTTCCTATAAGGTAGAGATTGTGTCCTTATCACCTTTGTATCACTAGCTCTTACCTTGCCTCTTGGAATGCAGTAAACACTAAATAAAGTGAATGACTAAAGCAATCAACAAATCAATAAGAATACTGCTAGCCATATAACATTAGAATTTCCTGATACCAAATATGAATTTCTCTTGTATCACTCCTGCCCTGAAGTTTCCTGATGCCAAAAGTAGAGGTCAGTGAAGATGGTCATAGATAAGGAGGCTAGTGTTTTTTTAAATGACATAATATGACACCCCCGACCTTTGTTTCTAGCCACATCACTTCTACCTTCCCCATCTGAATCTTTCACAACTACCAGATCCTCTGTTCACTCTATCTCTGATATGCCTTGTGCTTTCCCGCCTCTGAGATTATACCGTCCCTCTATTTCACCCTCAGTCTCGTTTGTTTGTTTGTTTTCTCAGTCTCTTTTAATCAGTGGTTCTCAAAGCAGTTCTCAGGGGGTCCACAATATCAATGCTATCTATCTTCATAATACTACTCAGATGCTATTTGCCTTTTCACTCTCATTTTCTTAAAAGCATACAGTAGACCTTTCCAGAGGCTACATAATATGTGACATCACAACAGAACCAAATATAAGAACACAGCTCTCTTCTATTAAAATGCAAAATGTGAAACTATACCACTTTCCTAACTAAATGTTTCTGTTTGGGGAACTATAGTTATTTTCATAAAGATATTTATGTTAACATGTAATTTATTTTAGAATATATTAATAAATATTTTTTAATTCTCTCAGTTTTAATTTCTAATATGGTAAATACAGATAGAGAAAACCCACATAACCAAAAGTGAGGATTTCCTTCTCCATCTACTCTGAATAGTAGGGCACTTAATACACTTATGGTTCTTTTGTATCATTCACCTAGTACAGAGCTGGTGCCAAAAAGGAATTAATATTCTTATATGGATTAAGAATGATAATTAAAGACCTGTGTGTTTGATGGTAAACTGTAAACAATCCTTTTACTTTGCAGTCTCTGATTATAGTCTTCCCAGTCTGAAGGAGAAAAACAAAAGATTTTTCCCGACTTTTCAACCTGTCCTTTTCCTAAGGAAAATAATAATAAAGTTTAATAAAGAGCTATGTCTACACAATATTTGTTATGTATTCTTTATCTGAAATCTGATAAATGTTCATTGAAAAAGAATGAAACAAAAAACTGGAAATTAAAAAAACTGAATTCACCCACAAGGCCATCATCTTGAGGTAACAATTGCTAACATCTTGGTGTATATATTTCTAATCTTCTCCTATACATGTATTTTTTCACTACATTTAAGATATACTGAATATACTATTATCTTTTTTATACACTATTTTTGAAGATACTTTTTAGTTTCTTTCATTTATTGTCATATGGTGTCACATGGTATTTAAAGAAACAGGTCATGTTCTAATTTTATAATAAGTGAATTCAAAATAAATGAATTTTTAAATAATATATGATGAACATTTTTCTGTCATTATTCATTATCTTACTTAACTCTGTAATAGTCCATTATATTATATATACATATATATACATTAAGATTTATTTAACCTGTATTTAACCTACCATTAGGCATTAAAATTATTCTAAATTTTAATACTGTAATACATGATGCTTGAATTTTCTTCCTTGTATGTATATTTTGCATGTACGTCTGAAAATTTCTTTAGAATAAATTCTTAGGAGGGAAATTGGGAGGCTAGGATATATAAACAATTTTAAGACATTTAATCTAAACATGCAATCATCTTTTGATGTCATTTCATCTTTCTCAACAGAGGAAAAACAAAACTGTGATTTAGGAGAAAAGGAAAAGAGTGAGGGAAAGCTGGGAAAGCATATGGAAGAAAGAAAACTGAGAGCAAAATTGCTGCCAAAGAAGAGAGAAGAGAGGGGGGAAAAGAGTGGGAAGCATGAATAGAGGTGAAGAATACCTAGAAAGAGATACAACAAGGCAAACCTGAAGAGAGGTTTTAGAGTCAGGCAGATGTATACTTAAAACACAAGGCATCTATTAATTATCTGTGCGATCTTAAGGAAGTTACATAACTTCTCTCTTCATTAAACAGTTTTTAAAATTGGAAACAGAGCAAATCAGCTTCAATACTCATTATTTTGACCGACCTTGAACCCTGAAGCTTACACTTTATATCTGTGCTCTTGCAGGCACGCACACACGCACACACTTTATCTTTCTCATCTATCAAGCAAAGAAGCAGGTAGCAACACCCTTTTACCACTCAGCTGTTACTTAACCTCTGGTCTTTGGTTTCTCTTCCACAAACTAAGAATAATAACAAGAGTTAAGAACCTTCTATTTCTTGAATTTCCCTAGCTGGATGAGAAACCTTGAGAAAACAGGTTGTCTTTTTCTTAGGAAATTTTTGGACACTTCATGCTTCTAACAGTTCCAAGAATGCCTTGAGACATTTCATTTGGCTTTTCCACTTGAAAAATCTATTAATAAATAGAAACTTCCTTCCTGCACCCCAGAGGTGTAAGCACATCACCAAAAATTTAATATGACTGAAAGAGAAAGTTAATCAAATCTTAAATGGGTTGTATTTAAATTAATGATAAAGACAAGCTTTTATTACTCCGAAATAAAGCATTCCTACTGTTTTTAATGGCTTAGTTCCATATTGGTGGAAATATCACCTCTATGAGTTTTGGAAAATTCACTGTAATTGGTTTCTTTATTTGACCCTTCATTATCCTTCTGGAGGCTGCTACAGATAAGGGTGATAGTGGCTTTTCACACAGCAAAAGTTTTTTAGGCACTCACTAAGAAACATTAAAATGTCACACAGCAAACATTTCACATATTTTAGTTGAGGACAGGGGTCTACAAAGACAATACAGAACCAACTGAAATAAAGATGGGTGGCAAAGGTGATTTTAATTTCAGTCTAACAGAAGCACTAAGTGGGGTTAGACCAGACCACACTTCTGATTTATTCTGGACCTCAGGCCATTCATTAATCTCATCTCCTCCCACTTACCAACAATATCTTCCAGGTAGTTTTTCCTTGTCTTCTCCTCCTTTTCCTTTTTTTTTTTTTTGTTTTTTTTGAGACAGAGTCTTGCTCCGTCACCTGGACTAGAGTGCAATGGCGTCAGCCCAGCTCACTATAACCTTGAACTCCTGGGCTTAAGCGATCCTCCTGCCTCAGCCTCCCAAGTGGCAGGGACTATAGGCACATGCAACCATGCCTGGCTAATTTATATTTTGTAGGACAGTCTCCCTATGTTGTCCAGGCTTGTCTAAAACTCCTGATCTAAAGTGATTCTATTGCCTTGGCCTCCCAAAGTGCTGGGATTACAGGCATGAGCCATGGTGCCCGGCCTAACAATTGTTTTAAAAATTTTATAGATGATACTGTAAAGCCTGGATCTGTACTTTCCCCTTATGGTTATTTAGATTTAAATTTTCATTAATTAAAATGAAATAAAATTATAAATTTGGTTCCTCAGTCACACTAGCTACATTCAAATGCTTAATAGCCACATATAGCTATTAGCTACCCTGTTAGCTAGCATAGAAAGTTATATTGGATAGCAGTAATCTAGATGAATTAAATATAGTATCAGATAATAACCAGTATAATCATTAGCCAGTCATAAATAAAATTTAACTGTATCTCAAAAGGTGGTTATTTCTCTACCTTCTATAATAAAGTGACAAGATGACTTTAATATGCTCCTAATGAAGTAGCTGAAAGAAGCATTTATTGAACAATTTAGCAAAAATGCAACGGAAAACTGTTCTAACTCATATAAACTATATGTATAACATTTCTTTCATCCTTTTTATAAATAAATTGACAAGTACATATATAGTCTTAAAAATGTATATGAGCCTCATTACTGTTTGAAAATGCTTACTCCCCATGAATTCTAGGGAAATTCTCCCAGAAATATATGCGGAATGAGTCAAGTTCTATAAGCATGGGTGGAAACAGAGATTAGCATTAATAGGCTTCCTTAAATGTGTTAAAATTCTGTTATCTTTTAAAGATTCTTTGAGAGGTTAAACTTCACATACTGTAGAAATGTAGAAAACTGGCTGGATGAAAGCAACTTGCTCCTATTGCCATCTTTCCAAGAATGTGGACAGTCAGAGTATTCCAATAGATCTCCTGCCAAAGGCTTTGGAGAAAGGCTCCAGACTGAGGTTGTTCGGGAGCTGGAATCAGTTAACTGTATTTTTCTTTCTGTTGTCAGCATACACTAGGAAATACACCTGCTACATAAAGTATATCGTTTCTAAAATGATCTAAGAGTTTGTTAGCCGTGCCAAAAACTGTCTAAAGTCAGACAGTTCCACAAAAGAAACAAATTTCCCTTAATCCAGAATTTTCAGAATGTAATGCTGTGGCTCACTTCCTCATCATAAATGGATTCAGAATAGGAAAAATTTAAAAGCTGAGTTTATTAGATCAGTTGTTTTCTATTAATAAAGCTATCAGAAACCTATAATGTGCTTTTGTGTTTAGCATAGTATTCCCTTTTATCATCACCCTTCACAGCACATACAACTTTTTTCACATAGACCTGAGAAAAGTTCAGTTCAACAGATTTTTTTTTACAATACTTTCTGTCACAAAGCCAACTACAATTTGGCCCCTGCCATAGATAAACAGAGAAGTGCTATGAGAGAGTTAAGCAAAGCCTACCACAGAAAATCAAAGGAGACAGGGTCACATGACCAGCCAGTAAGATTTCCTGGAAGTAATGGTATCTAAGCAGAATCTTAGAAGATGATCAGTAGTTAGCCAGGCAAGGAAGGGGTGAGAAAGGGATAAGATTTTACACAAGAAAAAACAGGAGCCAAGGCACAGAGATGTGAAAATAGCATAGTAAATTCTAGGAATTATAGGTAGCCCCATGTTGCCAAAATAACTGTCAGGGAGGTAGGAAGGAGCTAGATCATTGATTTTTTTCTGAAGATGATGGGGAGTTATTAAAGGGTTTTTAAAGGAAGAGTGATCTGTTCACATTTGTATTTTAGATGAATCATTTTGTTAGACTCTAGAAATCATACTGATAATGATATGGAGGGGGTATATTTGAGAAATGTTAGGAATAAAGACAGCATGACCTAGTGGAATTTAAAGAGAAAAGTTAAGGTGATGCCAACATTTTTGGCTTACTGGCTACATGCTATACAACTGGAATGTGGAATACAGGAGAAAGAATAGGTTTGGGAGAAAATTAGTTTGGTTTTGGTTTTGCTAAAAATGAGGTGGTTTCATGCCATCTAAATGGATATGTCCAGCAGGCAACTTGATATATAAGACTTGACTTAGAGGAAATGCTGGGACCAGAGATACCTAAGGGAGATGCCTAAGGATATGAAAGGGTAAGAAATCTATACAGCAAGAATGGAAATGAGACCATGCAGGGTGGAAAAAAGAATGAAGGACAGAAGCCTGGGAAGTCTAACCTCTAAGGAAAATTACAGAGGACTTGGATCCAGTGAAAATACTGAGAAGAAATGATAGTGAGGTAAAGGGGATCTGTAACAAAATGGAAGAAAGCCCGTTCCAATGTTCTATTCTTAGGAAAACAAAATCTTTGGAGGAATTCAAAGAGCAAATAAGTGTGACAACAAAACTACCATAACTCATCCTTCTTCATATAGCCCCATGCCAGACAGCCTCCTGACATGCTTAGTCCAGAATGTCACAGCCCCTTCAATGATGGCCTTGCAATTCCTTTCCCCACATCAATGAGGCCAATGTTAATTTATGCTGCCAAGCTTCCACAGAGAAGGAAAAATTGGATTCAAATGTTCACATACATGGATGATATATGGTGTGTGACTTGTTTACTTGTGAAAAAATAAAAATTCTAGAGAAAAGCAGTGTATAACCAAGTTAATGGATCACCAAAAAACTGGAAGAGGACTGGTAGACAATCTAAGACGATGCCAACCAAGTAACGGTTGTCCCAAAGAGAATTTTATTTTTATCTGTATTACCTCACTTGGATGCCAAGGCAGTTTTGATTCATTGGATAACTTTACATCTCCATTTCATTTTGGATCTTTATCATCTCTCTAGCAAAGGCTTTTTGAAGATGAGATGGTAAGTAAAATTTCTAGAGGAAGAAACTACCAGCATCCATGTAATTTTTGAAAGGAGTAGTAATTGAGGAATAAAGTAAAAAGGAAATTAAATATGAAGAGTCAAGATTTCAGGAAGGCAGGCACGGTTTGTTTGGCTTAGTATGGTTGATTGGTTGGTTTTTATTAGAACCTCTATGAAAGATAATGTAACTAGAGAACAGAAATAGGATAACAGAATACAAAAATTTTAGGAAAGAAATGATCACACAAAAATAAATATAGTACTGATAGTACAGTCAGAAAAACCCTGATTATGAATCTGATCAAACCAAAAGTCAAGTAGTAACTTGTACCAAGAAAACCCAACACACAGTTAAAGATCTTCATTAACGATACAGAGCTGAGGGGCAGACAGCAATACTCCTGGTTAAGGAGATGATGTAATTATACTGAAGGAAATAGAAAAACAGATGAAAAATTAACACATTTTTAAGAAATCAGCAATTAGGTAGGTGAAAACATAAATTAACTCCAAATTAAGCTCTAGATTTCTAGGTCTCCAAGAGCTGTGGTATTCAAACCTCAATATACTAGAAAACTATTTCTTTTTCCTGTAAACGGATGCCATAAAATCTCTGCCAGTCAGATACTTTAAAGAGTAGGGAAAAAAATTTATTTGACTTAACAATCAATAGGATTTCTTAAAATAGGATTGTATGGTTTCCTGCCTTCAGAACATTCATACACCATCTGCATCTTGAGGGTTTGGACAAGCATGTTTATTACTTTTGTAGATGCTCCAATAAAATATCACATACACACATACACACACACACACACACACACACAAACCTTTTCAAAACTGTTTTAATTACTTAGCCTTCCAAAGTGAACAGATTAATGACCAAAAGAATGAAAGTAAAGTGGTGCTGAATAGGAAATCCAATCAACCAATAAAAAAATAAATGTGCAAGAATTGGAAGCAAAACCTTTTCTTGCTCATGTGAAAATAAAGCCAAAAAAACTTAAGCTGATGTTGGATTATTGTGCATAAACAGTTCCTGACTCGTTCACCAAGTGAAACAAAAGTTGCAAATGTTTTTCTATCCCTCTTCTGACATTTTGGGAAAGGTTCCTGGAATGAAAAGAAAGAATAATAATTTTATTAAATCACACATGCTCACACACGCACATACACACACACTCTTTTTTTCCTCTTTAGGAAAAATTAAACTATTTGAATAATAACTTTCATTTACATAATTTTGAATTGCAAAGGCATGAATTATCATTCATATTTTAAGTAACAAGGCTCTGATCATTATAATGGAATCACTTTTTTTGGCAAGAAGACAAAAAATAATAGTTCGAGAAAAAATATGAAGGAAGACCTAGCAATATCATAAATAAGTAAAATATAATTATCTGTATAAGTCTTAAGTTATTAAATCTCTTTGTAATTTTTTTAAATCTTCAACCAAAATTTCCCCTTGTGGGTAAAGTATTTGTTGCTTAGTAAAATAATGAATATAAATTTTATTTATCTAAGATAAAATATAGTCAAAATTGTATAAATCAAAGCAACTGCTATTACTCAAACAACTATGTATCCTTATTACATGATTAAATATTGAATAATCCAAATTATCACAATTAAAAATAGGGAATTCAAAATATTCAACACTATAGAATAACTGTTAAATTAAATACTACTTTGAAGTTTTTATTTATTTTCTATTACCCAATTATAAATTTTAACAATTTTACATGCAAAAATTTATAAAATGGGAAATAGGCATAAGAAATAAAAAAATAGACCAGATTTGCAGGGAAGGACTGTCCAGTTAAGAGAGCCACAGAAAATGAGAAGAATTTAAAATAGATTTACAAAAAATTAATGTTATTAAACTCTTTATTAAATTAAAATATGAAATATAAAATGATTATAATTTATAAATACATATGCAAGATAAACAATATTAATAGCAGCCACCATTACTAAGTACTCACTCTGTGTCAAGCACTGTACTAGGCATTGTATAGATACATAATCTCATTAATTACTACAACCAGGCATGAAAGGCCTCACTGAACATTTATATATGTAGAGTGCTTTTAAATTTTCAAAGAACATTCTTATAATTATAGTATCTTCACATCACGGACAAATAGACAAAACAAAAGCAAATATTAGCCCTGTGTAAGTTACAGACAAGAAAATGGAAGGACACAGAGATTAAAATCATTGAGTTAGCAAAAAGATTTTTGAAAAACAGAATTACAGACTTCGTTTTCTAACTTCTAATCCCAATTCATTACCCACTAGATAACATTAAAATCAGGATGGCTTAGTGATCCTAAATTTTAAAGGAAATAGCTTAGCTTAAAGTTAATCAGCAAGCATTCAATGAATTTCTATATTGTATGAAGCACAGAAGTATTTGAGTGACACAAAAAGGAAATAAAGGGAAAAAAAGAAAGAAAAAAATTGGAAACAGGAAGGAAGGAAGAGAAGATTCCATTGAAGAACTTAGTATCTGGCTGAGAAGAAAACATTAATTTTTAGAATACTTATAAAATATTGTATCATTAAGTGCAAAGTAACACTTGTGAAAATTTAACCTTACTTGACTCTGATGGTAATAAATTATGCATCTTTTATTTATTTGAATTAATCAAATCCCAGAAAATTTTTCTGAACTAACCTAATTCTTTGGCTAAACAGAAACCCTATGATAGAAATAATTGCTACAAAGAAAAAGGTCAACAGCTGGAGATTAATGGGCATTTGTTCCAGAAATGTTTGTTCTAATGGTATTGGTTATGATAGAATTTTATTGGAGTTGAATATATACGGTGCAAAAATATTTATCAAAATTCCCCCAAAAACTATTAATAAGTATGGATGAAAAAGTTTAAGTTAATTACCATATTTAAGATATATGTTAAGCAAACATTACTATGGGAGAAAAAAGAAAAACCTTGTAGTATTAGAAGTCAAAAAAGAAAAAAATATATGATTTATGCACAAATAATATTTGGCTCAGAGTATTATTTGAAGAATGGTAATACAGAAAAAGTTAAAGTTGAGAAGATATAATTTCTTAGAATACCTAACACCTAATCAAAATGAAGCTTCATACACACACACACACACACACACACACACACACACTTATTTACATTAAAAAAGCAGTCAGCCATTATTCTAAGTAAAGTAACTCAGGAATGAAAAATTAAATACTGCATGTTCTCACTTATAAGTTGGAGCTAAGTTTTGACTGTGCTGGTCACACAGAGTTTTATAATAGACATTAAGGATGAAAAGTTACCTATTGGGTACAATGTACACTATTTGGTGACCGGTACACTAAAAGCCCAGACTTCACCACTATACAATATATCCATGTAACAAAATTCCATTTGTACCCTCAAATCCAAATCTATTGAAATAAAATAAAATTTAATATAATTTTTAAAAAAGGGAAAAAGCAGTTAAAGTCACTATTTGGTTGTGAGGTGATAGCTTCAAGACAAAATTATTAGCATAAATTCATGGTTAAATCAATAGTCCTTATTTTAAAATAATGGCCTCCAAAAAAGATACAGGTCAGCACTACGATTTTACAACTTCTTATAGAGAAGTAACACATTGTTATTGTGTAATTTTTAAGTGTATGGGGACTATTACTTCTCATAAAATTTTACCTTCATCTAATTACTAACAATTTTCTTCCAATCTCTTTCAACAGCTTCATACAGCTTCTATAGATAAACCTCACTGATATAGTAACATTTCTGAAACTAGATCAAAGACAATTAAAGCATTCAACAAACATTATTTGAATACCACCTATGTACTGAGCATGGACCTAGGCACTGGGGAATAAAAGATAAATAATAGACAGCAACTGCCCTCAGAAAAGAGTTAAGCTCAAGCTTTTCAAATGACTGTTTAGAGAGTTATGAACCAGTTTAGTGAATTTCTGACCGATGATTTTGAAAGAATAAAATAAATTAGAACAGCATTTTAAAACTCTTGTGTAAGTACTGTTTCATGGAGGTTTTGTTTCAGTTACCTGTGTGTGCATATGTGGATCACAATGCAAAATTTATTTCATACTATGAGTCACAGTCAAAAGTTTGGGAAAAAAAAATCCTTGTTCAAGAAAGTTCCTACAAGAAATTTTCACAAAATGGTTCACTCTGTAAAGATTGTCACAAACTGTTAACTTCAAATGTTCTAATTTAAATTGAGTGACAAGACTGAATAAATATCTTACAGAACAGGTAGTCAAGCACCAGCAATGTCTTTCTTTTGAAAAATGTTATCCTTATTTAGATCTCCTTTATTAAAATGTTCACCAGTCAATCACAATGCTGTGCAGTTCCAACCAAATATTTTTACCATTAGTTAATATAACATAAAATGAACTGAATATGACACTCCTCTAACATGCTTGAGACTCAGACGAAGGGGATTGGGAACATAGCTATATTAGCCCTGATGATATTCAATTAGGAACATTATACCCATGAGTTGATTTGCAAGGGTTACAAATTTTTTTCAACGATGTTTAACCACTCTCATATTAATCAAGGAGTGCATAGTATCAAAATATTTACATTATGAAATGCTAAGTAATTTAAACAGTCCCAATGAAAGGTTGAATAGCCAGTCATACCACACTTTTAGAGGCTGATTCATTCCAGCTAAACATATCTGAGCTTCATAGAGCTTGTTATGTTTACTTACTTTTGTAACTATTTAAATTCTTACTAAATCCTAAGCAACTTGAAAACATATCTTATTCAATGTTCTACATACACAGAATGAATGTTAAATGATTGTTATTGCCTCTATTGCAAGTATTAATTTATTTTGTATATTCACTTTACCAAAATATATGAATCTGTATTCCAAATATGTTCAGATAGTTCTACAGAGAGAGATATATTCCCTGGAAAATCTAAATCCATATGACCTATGTAATCCTTAAACAAATAAAACCAGTGAGTATTAGTGGCAATTATTTTGTCCTAGCAAATATACAAATCTAAATCATAGAATAAGAGAGTTTAAAGGTCACCTGACCCTATCCTCCGTAAAGATAAAAATTAGATTCCAGAGAGGTTCAGTTCTCAAGGCTGTCCAAGATAATATGTGCAGGGCTAGGACTAGAACCCAGGTCTTAGGATTTCCAATGGTATTCTTGCCATACAACACACACTTATTTTTGGTCTACCTCCACTTCAACCTCTTTTTTTTTCATTCTAGAACAATGTGCAAAACACTGCCTGGGTGATCTGGGGATTACAAAATTAAGATTGTCCTTGTTAGATTCTGAGACTAAACATAGGGGATTAAGAAAAGAAAGGATTGTCCTTGGCATCAACATATTTAAAAATGGGAAAATATACACAAAAATACATTCAGAGATTTATGGGGAATTAAGGTTTTTCAAATTACTACAGTTATCAATTTAAATCTCATATTCTCTGATGTCATTCCTGACCATTCCAAATGGCAATACTCTCTCTCTATTGTATAATAGTAGAAAGAGCACTAGACAGGCAACATGAAGCCTAGATTGGTGTTGTGGCTTAACCACTAACTAGATGTTGGAAAACTAATTATTGAACTTCAAGTTACTGTTTTGTAAAATAGGGAGGTGGTGTAAGGGTAAGTGATCTTTAAAGGCCCCTTCTAGATCTAAGGTCCTAGCACCAATTGTCTGTCCCAGTCCATTCCAACTCTACACTTTACATCAGCCTATCTACTTGTGCACCACAGGTTGCAGATCTATTATCCTTGCTTGTGGCAACTGTCCAGAACTCTCATCTTATCTTTAATTTCTCTTTCTTTTCCAGCGTCCCCTTGGTTCCTTTTTCAAGTCATCTCTTACCCCTTGATGACTGAACTCAGTTTCCCTGATTTTGACTCTTACTGCTCTCTAAAGGACTTGGTTTGTACAGACATTCTGGTTCTTCTATGCCCGGATACATCAGGCAAATAGTTTCATTTCATCTGCCTCTGGCCCCTGAGATCTAAGACTACATACCCGCCTATTTGTAGGGATACCTAACAGAGATACCCTGACCCAAATATTGGCAATTTTTCAAGTACTGATTTTAGATATTTCTACTAGTACTATATTGGTTATTATTTAAATATTTTATCATTTAACTTTTTGTATATTATACAGAGCCACAATTTCCAAAACTTTTGAGGTCAGATGTATTTTGGAATTCTGAAATTTTTGGATTTCAAAAGGTAGTATAACACATATTATCATTAATAATATTATGACATTATAATCAAAAGCATTAGTATTTCTGCAGGTAAACATATAAATATTTTTCTTACATGGAATAAATGAAGACTATAAACAGCTTGATATCAATTAGTCAAGTTTTTCTGCCAAATGAGTTAATCTTGGGTTAGATTTTACTGCCAAATACATTATCAAAAATAAATAAATTTTCAGGGATTTTTTGACTTTAGAATTACACAAAAGGATTATGGATCTAATAAATAATGTGGATCTTAGTATGATTGTCTTCTGGCTAGACAGCATATATCAGGGGCAGAGACCATGTATTTTAATTCTCCGTATCTCTAGAAAAAAGTGCCTTGCACAACATTCCACAAAAAAAGTTGATGTTTATTTGAAGAATTCTTCACTGAGTGAGTATCACATGCCAAAACTATACTAAGGAGTTGTGAGGCAATAAAAAGTCCTATAATACATAGAACCTGACCTCAGGGGCATTACAATCTCAAGAGGAACAAAATATAAAACAAATGTTAAAATGCAAGTCTGTGATTAAGTGCCAAAATTAGTGATTCAAGCAATAAGGATGTCAGAATTGGGAGTAGCAAGTTTAAATCTGAAAACTGTAATTTAGTTTAACAGTCAGAAGCTGCCAATATCTCACATATGTCAAAGTTGACATAATGATTTATAGTCTGGAGAGAACGTAGTATGCAATTTGGTAAGAGAATTCTATTAGTCCTAAAAGGTTATCCTGAAAATTCCTAAAACTTTTGCTCTGGATATATTGTTTTTCAGGCAGCATTTCATTCACATTGATTCCAGAAACGGACACTCATCGGAATGACTCTGCAGACTTAAAAATGAAGGAGGGTAAGACCACGGAGTATCAGCACTATTCTACTACACAGAACTGCCTAGATGAGACCATCCAATTCTGTGCAAAGAGGAAATTGTTTTTGACAAAATGAAGTTTCAGTTCGACCTGTTTTTTATCAACTGGGCCTTCTTTGAAAGGAGTGGTAGATTCTGGTAAAAGTTAGTATCTTCTTGGGCCAAGAACAAATCAGAGTGGAATGAGGCACATTTATTCAGATCACACGTTATTTGTAAATCACTAAGCAACTTTAAAGATACAAGTGATCTAATGATTTGTTGTAAGATATTAAATTTACTTTGTGATAGAACTTACCTGGCATCTCTTAAATCAATATGTTAAATATTCAACAAAGGTGATAAATATTATTATGCCTGTTTTATAAATGAAAACCTTGAATGTGGTAATATTGAATGTCTAAAGGTCAATTAGATAATCATTACATTATAATAGGCTTTGAATATGAGTCTCAACTTCAACTTCACTGACTTGACTACTAACTACCAGTAACCAAACCTAAACAAAGCAATTTGAAAATTCAGTGACCTGACTTTTTCCCCAATAAATAACTTAAGTAGTGAATGAAGTCAAAAATAATCACATTGGTTTGCCACAAAAACACTTCCTAAGCCTTACTCGTCAAATCTTTAAATTTCTGGAACATAAAGAAGAACCAGTAATAAGCAAGTTAACAGGCAAGGGGTAAAGGCCATTCTGTTCTTTCTTGTAATATTCTCTACATAGTCTTAAAGTAGAAACATTCCAGTATTAATTTATGAGCCAAATAATGATCATTTGTCTTATATAAGACTGTTGATTATAACAAGGCTGGGCGTGGTGGCTCACGCCTGTAATCCTAGCCCTCTGGGAGGCCAAGGCAGGCAGATCGCTCAAGGTCAGGAGTTCGAAACCAGCCTGAGCAAGAGCGAGACCCCGTCTCTACTAAAAATAGAAAGAAATTAATTGGCCAACTAAAAATATATAGAAAAAATTAGCCGGGCATGGTGGCGCATGCCTGTAGTCCCAGCCACT
>CAUYRT010028520.1:0-67650 GCA_963574885.1 Lepilemur ruficaudatus
TTTAACATGAAGCTTTGCAGTTGAGAAATTGGTGGAATGCTTACACCTTAATCTCTTCACAGGTATTCTATTACTTGTGTTGGTTGTACGTAGGTACAGTTGGAGTACTGTGTATGTACTCTCTGGACTACTTTGACAGAGTAGGTTTTTGAATGTAATAAGATAAGTCAACTTGAGTGGTAATATATTTTGGGAAATCAGCTCACTACAAATTGTGACTGTAAACATTGTACTGTAAATATTTTGTAGTTTTCCCCCAATAAAACTTTTGGAAGAAAAAAAAAACATAATACATTAGAACTCCCGGAATGAAATACTTAAATATAAAATCTGACAAAATAGGTATAAGGTCAATATGGAGGAAATTACAAAGCTCTGGGCCGGGCATGGTGGCTCACGCCTCTAATCCTAGCACTCTGGGAGGCTGAGGCAGGAGGATTGCTTAAGGGCAGGACTTTGAGAACAGCCTGAGCAAGAGTGAGACCCCATCTCTACTAAAAAAAAAAAAAAAAAGGAAAGAAAGAAATTAGCTGGACAACTAAAAATATATAGACAAGATTAGCCAGGCATGGTGCTGCGTGCCTGTAGTCCCAGCTACTCAGGAGACTGAGGCAGAAGGATTGCTTGAGCCCAGGAGTTTGAGGTTGCTATGAGCTAGGCTGAAGCCACCTCACTCTAGCCTGGACAACAGAGTGAGACTCTGTCTGAAAAAAAAAAAAAGAGAGAGAGAGAGAGAAATTACAAAGCTCTGATGATTGAATTCAAAGATATTTCATGTTCATGATTAGAAGACTCAATAGTGTCAAAATGTCAGTTCTCCAAAAATTGATCTTTAGTTTCAATGAAATCGTAAATCAGACCCTAACTATTAAGTTTGTAGATACTGACAAACTGATTATAAAGTTTATATAAAAATACAAAAGACTGAGATAGGCAAAACAGTATTGGAGGAGAATAAACTCAGAGGACCCACACCCCCAAGTAGTGTTTAAGACTTACTCGAAAGCTACACGATCAAGACAGTGTGGTATTAGTGAAAGAAGAGACAGATCAATGGAACAGAACAGAGAGCTCAGAAATAAACCCACACAAATACAGTCATCTGATCTTTGACAAATGATACAGCAATTTAGTGGGGAAAGAAGTCTTTTCAGCAAACGATGTTGAAACAACTGGACATCCACATGCAAATAAATGAATCTAGACACAGATTATATATACACCTTTTGCAAAAATTAACTTAAAATGAATTTTAGACCTAAATGTAAAAGTAAAATTATGAAGCACCTAGAAGAAAATTTAGGAGAAAATCTAGATGATCCTAGGTTTGGTGATGACTTTTTAGATACAATACTAAGAGGCACAATTAATGAAAGAAACAATTGGTAAGCTGGACATCACTGAAGTAAAAAATTTCTGGTCTATGAAAGACACTGTCAAGAGAATAAAAATACAAGCCACAGGGGAAAATATTTGCAAAGTAAATATCTGATAAAGGACTGTTATTTAAAATATGCAAGGAACTCTTAAAACTCAACAATAAGAAAACAAACAACCAAATTGAAAAATAGGCAAACTATTTGAACAGAACAAAGAAGATATTCAGATGACAGACAAGCCTATGAAAAGGTATTCAACATCATATGTCCTTATACTATTGCAAAGTAAAACCACAATGAAATAGCACTACACTACCAAAATCCCAAACACGAACTCCGCCAGTGTTTACCAGGATGGGCAGGAACTCTGGAGCAAGTGCCTTCTCGTGGAGCAAGAGCTCTCATTCGTTGCTGGTGGGAATGGGAAATGGCGCAGCCACTTTAGATGACAGTTTGGCGGGTTCTTACAGAACTAAACATACTCTTACCATACAATCCAGCAATTGTACTCGTTGGAATTTACCCAACTGCACTGAGAACGCGTGCCCACACAAAAGCCTGTGCACAGATGTTTATAGCAGCTATATTCATAATTGCCAAAACTTGGAGGCAGCCAAGACGTTTTTCAGCAGGAGAATGGACTGTGCTATATTCAGACACTGAAATACTATTCAGTACTAAATAGAAATGAGATATCAAGCCATTAAAAGAATGGAGGGCATGCAAATGCATGTTACTAAGTGAAAGAAGCCAATTTGAAAAGGCTATATCATATATGATTTCAACTCTATGATATTCTGGAAAAAATGAATCTGTGGAGACAGTAAAAACGTAAGTGGATACCAGGATATAGAGGGGAAGGAAGGATGCGTAGGTGGAGCACAGAGGATTTTTAGCGCGTTTTTAAAACTGTTCTGTATGCTACTGTAACAGTGAACACATTATCATGCTTTTGTCTAAATCCATAGAACATAATGACTCCAAGAGCCAACCCTAGTGTGAATTATGAACTTTGGGTGGTAATGCGTTGATGTTGGCTCACTGATTGCTAAAAACACACCACTATCGTGTGTGATGTCAACAGCAGGGGAGGCTGGCGGGGTGGGCAGAAATACATGGGAACTCTCTACTTTCTGCTCAATTTTCTTCTGAACCTAAAACTGCTCTAATAAACATTAAAAAAAAATTGTATCCTGCTTATATCAAAATCTTTAGAAACATTTATAATATTGGAACAATTAGATTTTCATGATTGTAGTTATAAGGAGTTATCAAAGCTCTATTTTGATAGAAAAAACTAAACATTGTGTGAGTGCCAAAAATAAGAGGTAAATTATTTCAATTATGGTTGTACGTATATGGAAAACATATTAACATTATTATTATAGAATATTTAGCCACATCAAAAAATATTTGTTATATAATTTAAAATGACAAGTAACATCACAATTCACCAATTTATGGTTCTGCTACGTATATTACTTTTACTTAGTACTTATTCATGGATAGTGGGTAAAGAAATGTTATTTTTCTTCTCTATCTTTCTATATTTTCTAAATTACTTATAACTAATTCATGCAATTTTCTAATCAGAACAGTGTGTTTTTTAATTTGCATTTTCTGAACTTTGGATCTGTCTAGATCTCCACCTTCTGCGTTCTTTACTGACTGCTCACCCACACTCTGAATCCTTTTGGATTTTCTACCCGTCTTTCCACTTTTTCACATGATAAACGAGACGATGTGCATCAGGAAACTGGAAGGGCAAGATAATTTGGAGAGAATGGCCTTTCAGTTCCGAACTCACCAGAACTCTCCTTATGAAGTTAAATTGATTTTGTTCGCTGTCTTCTGCTTTCCTTCTGCCCTGAGGTTATTCTCTATTGATGTAAGAGCTCCATTTGTATTATTATTACTAAAAATCAAATAAGCCTGTGCAGATTTTTTAAAGCGTGTCTGCTCATCGGTTCGTATCCTGAAATCATAGAATTCTGCAACTGGATGGAATGTACTGTACATTCTAAAGAATAAACTGCGTAGTTCTTTTAACATTGGTTACTAAATATTTCCATATCACATGATTAAAAGTATAGAGACTTATACATCTGTTAGCCACACATTCCTTCAGCACAAATAACCTCTGCTATTATTTTTTTTATTTATCTTTCCACATGCATATTATGCATGGAAAAGGAAATTTAGATAGTGCCTTTTTTCTCTTTTCTACAAAAAGTGATAGCATACTCTACATAATATTCTGTACTTTACTTTTTTCCCCCCAGTGAGTAATTTCTTGGCTATATTTTCTTATCATGTGTAATGAAGTCTTTATTCTGCCTTAGGCATATAATACCATTTTATTGATATATCTTAAAGCCAGACCTCTGTTTATAGGCATTTAGCTGTGGCTACTGCTTTTGGTATTATAAACAATGCTATAATTAATTACTTTTAACAAAAGCCATTTTGCAAATGTGTTCAAGTGTTTGGGAGATAAATTGTAGAATTTTTTTTTTTTTAATCAATAGACATTTATTTTTGTTACATCCAAAACAATCTACAGAAACCTTGAGGAATGGTTTTTTTTGTTTGTTTGTTTTGTTTTGTTTTGTTTTGTTTTCTTCCTAAAATTTTATTGGGGGAAAACTACAAAAAATTTACAGTACAATGTTTATAGTCACGATTTGTAGTGAGCTGATTTCCCAAAATATATTGCCACTCAAGTTGAGTTATCTTGTTATATTCAAAAATCTATTCTGTCTAAGTAGTGCAGAGAGTACATACATAGTGCTCCAACTATATCTATGTACAACCAACACTCCATTTTAAGCGTACAATTAAATGATTTTCAGTAAATCGTAGAAATTTAATGACTGAGTTTTAATTTTTTTATGCATTTTAACAAGTAATCATGCACATAGATTGTAACAAAGTATATTCCCATCAGCTACATATGTGGTTTATCCCATGACCTTTTCCCTACTTACCTCAACATAGGATATTGTTCGGCTTTTGGGTCTTTGCTGATATGTTTGGGGAAAAATGGTATAGCAAGACAATTTCCTTTCCTTTACCCATTTTTCTGTTGGTGATTTTTCAAATTAGTGGCAGGGATACATTATGTAACTTAAAGGAAATACCTCTTTGTCTATAATAGGTATTGTCTATGTTTATTTCTGAATTAAACCTGCTTTTTCCACTTGTTTTATGATACTTTTTAGCAGATTTATTACTGTGACAGAAATTAATCAATCTTTTATTTATAAATTATTGTAATTTTACAAAGCTCTTCCTCAATCTGTAGCTATATTAATAAAATAACTATCATCTTTATGGTTGTAGTTTTCAAATTTTTTTTATTTTTTATTTTATTTTTTTTTTGAGACAGAGTCTCACTCTGTTGCCCGGGCTAAAGTGAGTGCCATGGCGTCAGCTTAGATCACAGCAACCTCAAACTCCTGGGCTCAAGTGATCCTCCTGCCTCAGCCTCCCAAGTAGCTGGGACTACAGGCATGCGCCACCATGCCCGGCTCATTTTTTCTATATATATCTTTAGTTGGCCAATTAATTTCTTCCTTTCTATTTATAGTAGAGACGGGGTCTCACTCTTGCTCAGGCTGGTTTCGAACTCCTGACCTTGAGCGATCCGCCCACCTCAGCCTCCCAGAGTGCTAGGATTACAGGCGTGAGCCACCGCGCCCGGCTTAAATTTTTTAAAATAATAGATTTATTTGCTTTACTTGAAATTTTTCTTCAATCAATGTGGGAGGCTTGCATCAAAGTTCCTTGCCTTTCAAATGGTTCTCCATTATGCAAACAAATATGTAATAAAGTAAATGATTTTTTGCATTGATTCAGATGTCACCTTTAGTGTACTCCAAGTTCGTATATTTATTTGTGTCTGTTTACAGTCTATTTTCTTTTCCACTGGTCTGTGTTTATGTACAAGGACTACAGTGGTCTTTGTTAGAGTCCTCCTGAGAATATTAAACCTTACACTGCTCATTAAGTTTACATGTTGGCATTTTATAATTTTTTTGATGTCTTATAAAGAGACTTGTAAAAATAAATGTTTCAACTGTGTTTGTTGCATATATAAATGGTACTGATTTCTGTCTATTAATTTTGCACATCACTACCATATTAATTCATTCATTGTTCAAAATAGTTTTCCAGTTTCTTTTGCTTATGTATTCCTGGTAAACCAACACATCATTTGTCTAGTCACAAATTTACCTCCTAATTTCCAATTTGCATATGTTAATTGTATTTTGTTTACCTGTTTGGGTAATATCTCCAAAACAACTTTTGATAGCAGGGATAATAAGAGTGATTCTTTTAATGTCTTTGACTATAGTGCAAGAATATCAATTGTTAACCAATTAAGATTAATAGTGGAGTTTGGGCTGAATGTTAGATTTTATTTTGTTAAGATTACAAACATGCTAGATCACCATCATTTCTTATGATATTGTAATAAAATTATTGGTAGTAAAAAAAAATCATAAATAGAAAACATAGACATAAATTACTTGTGTTATTTCAAATATTTGTACCACAATAAGATGCAGCCATATAGAATTAAAAAAAGATTACAAAGGATTACGTTTTATTTTGTAAATAAATATGTGTTGTTATATTTCAATTTTAGGAAAAAAGTCAATGATGATTAATCTGGGACAGTTTTTCTCACCATATGATGTGCCTTCCAATATGGAAGTTAATGTGTCTTTAATTTGAAAAATAAATCACCAACTATATGTTAAATATTTATTCCATTTTTAAAAATTCAGTTTTCTTCTTCATAAACTCCAAATTCTTTTGCTGGTTGTAATTTACTTGTTTTTCATTTTACCTATAATCATTTTAAATTCATTATTTCATAAAACTTCTTATGTTAATCCCTATTGTTTTTATTGAGTATTTCACAATGTTTATTTTCCTATTTTTTCTATTCATTGTAATATATGTAATCAATTTTCTCTATTGTTTATCTGTTCTACCAGCTTCTATTGCATATACACATATATAATTTTTTAAATTTTTTCCTGATTGGTTTTGTATCTGTTTTATTGTCTTATTCATAGATGTGATTGCTTTATTTGGCATTATTAAATGTGAGGCTCAATGTTTGTTTGGATCCAGTTTTCATCTGTTCTAACAATTTTCCTGCAATGTGTTCTGTTCATAGGTTTCCCTGTACTTTTCTCCCTTCTTCCCTACCCTTTATTTTTGTTTTTTATATTGCTTATTTTCAAAGCAGATAGATTTTTCCTGGTCCCACTTCAGAAGAGAAGTCCAGGGCAGTACTGCAGGTTGCCCAGTTTTCATAAAGAAAACCTTCTTTCATTCTTTCTTTTACTTTCTGCAAATGTAGTTTGTTTTTCTTTGGGGAAAAAAAAAAATGGGTACTGGTGTTAGTCCACTGTAAGGCTATACCCTTTGCTATTTATTTGTTTATTTATTTATTTTTAAGTCAATGCACCTAGATATCTCTGTTGCAAATAACAGATGCAGGAGGCCAAAATGGGGGGGGGGTTATATTTTTAGTTGATATCATTTAGTAGTCATTTACATCACATAGTTATTATTGAACTATCCAGCTGATGTAATGTGTCTTTAACCAATGCAAGAGAGGATTGCGATCACCTAATAAATTCTTTAGGGAAACAGCAGGAGGATTACTCTGAATATTAATGATAGGTACTAATACTTATAAAAAAGCAATTTAAAATTTTATCTACAATAATTTTTTTTCTATTTTGCAGATATATAGTTTGAAATTCACAAATTGATTTATTTTGGAAATCAAGGGTTGAAATATGAAAATACATTAGATTAATGTTATTAAGATAATGCCTTTGAGAAAAGGAGAAAAGTCTCTTCAATCTCAAGCGTATATTTTCTAACAGGCTTTCTCTGCAGGCTTTTCTCTGTGCCATTTTGTTCACTGATCTTACTTAATTGAAAGTGATGTGCATTCGTGTATGTGCTATGAACTACATATATGAACATAGCCTTCATGTCTTTCTGCTTGTAATATAGCTTCCATTGGATTTAAAGATCATGTTAGATGTTATTTATTGTACAGTTGTTTATCGAGAATACTTGCATGATACTGAGATTTTATAAACAAAACTTTATTTCCCTTTTCATTATTACATATATATCCATTATAATAGTTAAAGGACTTTGGTTTGTGTCCTGGATTGAATGGTATTATCCCAAAATTCCTGTTTTGAAGTCCTAACTCCCAGTATGTCAGAGTGTGACTATATTTGAAGATCAGACTGTAAAGAGTTACATAAATTAAAGTGAGACTGTTAGGGTGGACCGTAGTCTGATATGACTAGTGGCCATACAGCGAGAAGAGATTAAAACACAGAGAGGACAGTATGGAGGACAAAAGATACCGCTAGTTAGAATGTCTCTGTAACAAGGAGAAATTTTAGATGATAGAGAAAAAAACAGACAGACAAAGATAGATCAGAAGAGGGTCTGAAGGTAGGGTGCCTGAACCTACAGGAGACTCCACAGGAAGAGATTGTGGAGCAGAACTGGAATGGGAAAGGCATTAGCGGGGATTAAGCCCTGAGAGGCTCTGAGACCAGCAAGAAGTGTTGATGGACTGAATAACATCCCCCTCCCTCGCATCTTGGACTGTTGGTGGGCACCTGGGATGCTGGCGAGACCTTATGCTGAAGCAAGCCCAGAGACTGCTGCTGCCAGTGAGTGGAGAACTTCTTGCAGACAGGGTACCAGACTCTCACTACGCCCCTGGGGCACCACCCACCCCACAGACCCAAGCTGGAGGGCAGGTGCCATATTGCTTCTCTACCAACTTATGCTTTTATCCTCCCCAGGGGACCTAAACCCATCAGGTTCCATGTTGTTGGTCCTCACACAGACATTTCCCACTCCAGTCCAGACTGCAGGAGCCACAGGAGTTCAGTGGGTCTCAGGTGATCTGCGTGACTTCAGAGCTCCATCATTCTGGGTGCACTGCCTCCCAGAGAGAGGGTTAGAGATGACCAGGAGGTTGACCCTCATCTACCTAGACACTTTTTCACTCCTTCCTCTCCCCCACCCACAGCTACCAAGAGAGACAACACATGGAGGCTTCCATAAGAATGGGGCTCAAACCTTTTCTTTTGGGTTCCTGCAGCATACTAATGGGTGCTTGGACTGTGAGTTCCCTGCCTAGGGGCCCTTTCTGGTGCTTCTGGCCCAGTAACTCCAGCAGAGCAAGACACACCATGAGGTGGAAGGACATTGAATCAGTTTGGGCACCCTGTTTAGAAAGCCTTGGAACAGGTGTCCTTCTCCCTGGGATGGTCAGGTTTTGATCTCCAGGGCTCAGATGGATGTAGGCCAGATCATGTACACCCAGGACTTGATCATATTGCTGGGGGGCACATAGGGGTTATTTATGCATTAGTGTAGCAAGGTGTGGGTGCCTATAGGGGCAGAACAGAGGGGAGAGTGCAGAGTGGGTCCTAGCTGTGGAGCACTCACAGGACACACCTCCTCCCATAGGAGGGCTAGTTTCCCAGCTCAGGCCAGGGTCCCGGGCAGGGAATCTCCTGGCCTGCATCACAGTCATGGAGGAGCTCGGCTGGCTTGAGGTCCTGCATGTCAGCAGAGGCCTGGGAGAAACCACAGAATAAGGGAAGGTGGAAAGGAATGAAGTCTGCTCTAGACTGTCAGACTACAGGTCTCAGATAGCCCAAACCCATACACAGACTTTATGATTGAGTGGGGCTACTTCAGCCACTACCTGGCAGCTTTGCCCAGAGGCAGGGAACAGATCTTTGTCCTCTGCTAAAAGCATTTTTGGAGCTTGAGGAACAGCTCACCCAACTCAGCCATGCGCAGCCTTACTTCCCAACCTGCCACTGCTGAAGTGAGAAATAAGGACATGCCTCGAAGTCGCAGGACCCCATCCACCACTTGGAGCATTCAAATGCTTCTCCTGAGGAAATACAGCTGGTCCCTGGATGCAAAAACAGCATTAGAGATTGTTCCTCCCAGCAAGCACCACTTACTGAAAGGGGGTCAATTTGCACAGCCTTTTACTGAATTTACTGACTCATCATAAAGGATATGGTGGAATCCCACCGACAAGCACCACCTACTGGCTCAGATATTAAACTGGATGTGTCATTACCTAAACAAAAGAAAATCCAAAGGTAAGAAGCAAAAGCTGCTCTAGATGAGAAAGAATCAGCAAAAGAACTCTGGAGCTATGAAGAATCAAAGTGAAAGGACACCCCCAAGAGAGAACACCAGCTCTCTAGAAATGGAAACCAACCAAAATAAGAATATTGAAATTGTAGATGAGGAATTTTAGACATGGTTTGTAAGAATGCTCAATAAAACTCGACAAAATGGAAACCCAACACAAAGGAACCACTAAAACAATGCAGGAAATGAATGAGAAAATTCACTGAAGAAATTGAAATATTAAAAATACAACAGAACTTCTGTAAATGAAAAATTCATTTAAGGCATTAAAAAACCCAGTGAAAGCTTTATGAATACGTTAGATCAAGCAGAAAAAAGAATCTCAGAGCTTGAAGACAACACCTTTCAATTCAACTAGTCAGATGAATAGATAGAGCAGAGAACTAGAAAAGAGCAAAGCCTACAAGAAATATGGGATTATGGGAAGAGGCCTAATGTAAGAATCATAAACTTACCTGAGGGTGAAGAAGAAAACACACAAAGGTTGGGTAATATATTTGAGGAAATAATGGAGAAAAACTTCCCTGGCTTTGCTATAAATCTAGATATCCAGATACAAGAAGCTCAAAGGATTCCCAGGAGATTCATCACAAAGAGGACAATATCTCAAAACATAGTCATCAGACTGGCAAAATAAACATAAAAGAGGCATTCCGACCAGCTGCAAGCAAAAGCAGCAGGTAACTTACAAAGAGAAAACCCATCAGAATAACTGCAGACTTCTCAACTGAGACTTTACAAGCTAGAAAGAATTGGGGCCCCATTCTCAGTAATCTCAAAGAGAATAATGCCCAGCCTAGAATTGTGTACCCTGAAAAACTAAGTTTCATATATAAGGGGGAAATAAAGTCTTTATTGAACAAGAAAACACTCAGGGAATTTGTCAAAACACCTGCCCTGCGGGAAGTATTCATAACTTCATTACACATAAATCAGTATAATAGACACGCACCAGTTAAAAACCATCCAAAAGCAAAAGATCAAAAGCAAATACCATGATGGCTCAAGACATAAAAAAAGCAACAAAGTTCTACTCAACAGGATGAACAGAAATCCACCATACTTATCAATTCTTTCAATAAATGTGAATGGCTTGAACTGCCCACTAAAGAGACATGGGCTGGCCAAAGGAATAAATATACACAAGCCAAATATCTGCTGCCTTCAGGAAACACATCTAACCCACAAGGACTCATTCAGAATCAAGGTTGGAAGGGATGGAAAACAGTATTCCATGCCAATAGAAACCAAAGAAAGCCGGTGTAGCAGTTCTCACATCAGATAACATAGTCCTCAAATCAACAAAAGTAATGAAAGCCAATAATAGTCATTATATATTGGTAATGGGAACAATTCAACAAGAAGACACAATTCTAAATATTTATGCACCCAACACAGGTGAGCCCAGATTCATAAAGCAAATGCAACTGGATCTAAAAAAAGTGATAAACAATAGCACTGTAATAGTTGGAGATTTCAACACCCCACTGACAGAACAGGATAGATTCTCCAAACATAAAATAAATAATCCATGGACTTAAACATAACTCTAGAAAAAATGGGACTGACAGTTACAGAACTTTTTACCCCAAAACCACTGAATGTATGTCCTTCTGAATAGCTCATGGAACATTGTGTAAAATGGACAGCATCATAGGTCACAAAACATGTCTCACAAATTAAAAAAAAATACAAGTTATGCCATGCATCTTCTCAGACTACAGTGGAATAGAATTAGAAATCATCTCCAACAGAAACATTCATCTCTACATAAAGTCATGGAAACTAAACAACCTACTGCTGCTGATCCATTCTTGGGTCAAGGAGGAAATTAAGAAGGAAATCAAAAGAATCAAAAGATTCTTTGAACTAAATGATAAATGGGGCATAAGTTATCAAAATCTGTGGGACACAGCTAAAGCAATACTAGGAGGAAAATGCATAGCATTAAATGCCTACATCCAAAAGACAGAAAGATCCCAAATCAACAATCTAGTGAATTGACTCAAAGAACTGGAAGAGGAAGAACACACCAACCCCAAACCCACCAGAAGAAAAGAAATGTCAAAGATCAGAGCAGAACTAAATGAAATAGATGACAAAAGAACTATACAGAAGATTAATGAAACAATAAGCTGTTTCTTTGAAAAGATAAACAAAATTGATCAGCTAGATTAACCAGAAGGAGAAAAGAAAGGACTGTTATAAACTCAATAGGGAATGCAAAAGGAGAAAATATAACACATACCACATTAATACAAAATATCGTCGATGAATACTATAAAAATTTTTATGCACATAAACTTGAAAATGTGGAGGAAATGGACAAATTATTAGAAACACAAAGCCTCCTTAGGCTCAATCAGGAAGAAACAGAACTCCTGAATAGGCCAATGTCAAGTATCGAAATTGAAGCCGCAATAAAAACTTTCCTAAAAAAAGAGTCCTGGACTACATGGTTTCACACTTGAATTCTACCCGACCTACAAAGAAGAACTGATGCCTATCCTGCAGAAATTATTCCACAACATCGAGAAGGATGGAATCCTCCCCAACACATTTTGTGAAGCCAACAACACCCTCATACCAAAGCCAGGAAAGGGCTCAACAAAAAAAGCAAACTACAGACCAATATTCCTCATGATTATAGATGAAAAATTTGTCAATATAATCCTAGCAAATTGAATCCAGCTGCTTGTCAAATAATCCATCACGACCAAGTGGGCTTCATCCCAGAGATGCAGGGATGGTTCAATATACACAGTCCATAAATATAATTCTCCACATAAATAGAAATAAAAACAAAGACCATATGGTCCTCTCAATAGAAGCATAAAAAGCATTTGACAAAATTGAGCACCCTTTTATGATAAGAATCCTTAACAAAATAGGCATAGACGGGACTTACCTCAAAATGATCAAAGCCATATATAACAAACTCACAGCCAATACTATACTGAATGGGGAAAAATTGAAAGCATTCCTAATTAGAACTGGAATCAAACAAGATTGCCCTCTATTACCACTTCTCTTCAACATAGTGCTGGAAGTAGTAGGCAGAGTAATCATAAAAGAGAAGGAAATCAAGGACATCCAAATAGGGTTAGAAGTGATCAAACTATTGCTCTTTGCTGATGATATGATCTTTTATCTAATAAACCCCAAAGATTCTCCCAAGAAACTACTGAAATTGATAAATAAGTTCAACAAACTCTCAAGTGACAAAATCAAGTTACACACATCAGTAGCATTCCTATATGCCAATAACAGTCAACTTGGGAACCATATCAAAGACTGAATACCTTTCACAATAGCAAAACAGAAAATAAAATACCTAGGAATATATTTACCTAAGGAGGGGAAAGACCTGTACAGGGAGAACTATGAAACAATAAGGAAGTAAATAGCAGCAGACGTAAACAGATAGAAAACCATACCAAGCTCATGAATCAGGAGAATCAACATTGTTAAAATGTCTATACTACTACTGCTATCTGTAGATCACTTTATATGCAATCCTTATTAAAATACCAACATCATTTTTCACAAATCTAGAAAAAATAATTCCACCCTTCATATGGAACCAGAGAAGACCCTGTATAGATAAAGCAACCTTAAGCAAAAAGTACAATTGGGAGACATCAATCTACCAGACTCAATGCTATACTACAAGGCTATAGTAACCAAAACAACTTGTTACTGGCACAAGTACAGAGGCATAGACAGTGGAAGAGGAATGAGAACCCAGATATAAAACCATCCTCGTATAGCCGTCTGATCATTGTCAAAGCAGACAAAAACATACACTGGGGAAAAGAATCCCTATTCAATAAATGGTGCTGGGAAAATTGGATACTCACAAGTGGAAGACTGTAACAGGATCCACACCTATCACCTCTCACAAAAGTCAGCTCACAATGAATAACAGACTTAAACCTAAAGCATGAAAACATAGGTGGATAATGGACTTAAACCTAAGCTGTGAAAGTATAAGAATTCTAGAAGAAAATGTTGGAAAAAATCTTCTAGACATTGGCCTAGGCAAAGAATTTATGAAGAGGACCCCAAGGGCATCCATAGCAACAACAAAAATAAATTAATGGGACCTAGTCTAACTAAAAACCTCTACACAGCCAAAGAAACTATCATGAGAGCAAACAGGCAACCTACAGAATGGGAGAAAATATTTGCATGTTACACATCCGATAAAGGGCTAATAACTAGAATCTATGTAGAACTCAAGAAAATCAGCAAGAAAAAATCAATCAACCCAATCAAAAAGCGGGCAAAGGACATGAATGAAACTTTTCAAAAGTATATAGACTAATGGCCAACAAACATATGAAAAAATGCTCAATATTGCTAATCATCAGGGAAATGCAAATCAAAACCACAGTGATGTACAACTTATCCCCAGTGAGAATGGCCTTTATCAAAAAGTCCCAAAGCAATAAGTGTTCGCATGGATGCAGAGAGATAGGAATACTCATACACTGTTGGTGGGACTGCAAACTAGTATGACTTCTGTGGAAAGCAATATGGAGATACCTCAAAGATATACAAGTAGACCTACCATTTGATCCAGCAGTCCCATTACTGGGCATCCACCCAAAAGAACAGAAGACATTCTGTAAGATATCTGTACTCAAATGTTTATAGCAGCACAATTCACAATTGCAAAGATGTGGAAACACCCCAAGTGCCCATCAATACATGAGTGGATTAGTAAAATGTGGTATATGTGTACCATGGAGTACTATTCAGCCATAAAAAACTATGGTATATAATACCTCTTGTATTATCCTGGATAGAGCTGGAATCCATTTTACTAAGTGAAGTATCCCAAGAATGGAAAAATAATCACCACATGTATTCACCATCAAATTGATTTTAACTGATCATCACTTAAGTGCACATATTGGAATAACATTCACTGTGTGTCGGGCAGATGGGAGGGGTGAAGAGGGGAAGGGGATGGGTATATACACACATAAGGAGTGCGATGCACACCATCTGGGGGATGGACACACTTGAAGTTCTGACTAAGGTGAGGCAAGGGCAATGTACGTAACCTATACATTTGTACCCCCATAATATGCTGAAATAAAAAAAAAGAGTTCTAGAAGAAAATGTTGGAAAAACTGTTGTAGACATTGGCCTAGGCAAAGAATTTATGAAGAGGACCCCAAAAGTAATCATAACATCAACAAAAATAAGAAAATTGGACATGATCAAATTAAAAAGCTACTGCACAGCCAAAGAAACTATTACTGGAGTGAATGGACAACCTACAGAATGAGATAATATATTTGCATGCTACACATCTGATAAAGGGCTGGTAACAGAATATATATAGAACTCAGGAAAATCAGCAAGAAGAAATCAAATAACCCCATTAAAAACTGGGCAAAGACATGAACAGAAACCTTTCAAAAGAAGACATACAAATGGCCAACAAACATGGAAAAATGCTCAACATCTATAGTCATCAGGGAAATGCAAATGAAAACCAAAATGAGATATCAGCTACCTCCAGTGAGAATGGCTTTTATCAAATAGTCCTTAAAGAAAAAATGTTGGCATGGATGCTGAGAAGTGGGAACACTCATAAACTGCTGGTGGGACTGCAAACTAGTACAACCTCTATGGATAGGAGTATGGCGATATCTCAAAGAGGTACGAGTAGAATTACCATTTGACCCAGCAATCCCACTACTGGGCATCTACTCATACGAAAGAAAGACATTGTATAAAAAAGACCTCTGCACTTGAATGTTTATAGCAGCACAATTCACAATTGCAAAGATGTGGAAACAACCCAAGTGCCCATTAGTACATGAGTGGGTTAATAAAATGTGCTTTATGTATACCATGGAGTACTACTCAGCCATAAAAAATGATGAACTACCCTTTTGTTATCCTGGAGGGAGCTGAACCCCATTCTTCTAAGTAAAGTGTCACAAGAATGGAAAAATGAACACCACATGTGCTCACTATTAAATTGGTACTAATTGATCAATTCTAATGTACACACATGGGAAGTGACATTCATAAGGTGTCAGGCAGGTGGGATGGGGGAGGAGGGGATGGGTAAATCTACACCTAACGAATGTAGTGTGTGCTGCCAGGGGGATGGGTACACTTGTTGGGAAGTGCAAAGCCAATTTGTATAATCAAAGTGTTTGTACCTGTGCCATCCTCTGAAATTAAAATAAATAAATAAATTTAAAAAAAAAGACTAAAACAGAGAGGGGGAAGACCACGTGCAGCAACAGGGAGAAGATAGCCATGTGCATGCCACAGAAAGAGTCCCCGGGAGAAACCAACTCGGCCAGCACCAAGTTTGCAGAGTTCGATCCTCCAGAACATTAGGAAAATTAATTCTTATTGTTTAAGATTTTCAGTATTTTTTGTGATAGCCACAGCAGATAAATACAGTTTACAAGTTCTTTGTGAATGTTGTTATATAACAAGAAAAAAGGGAATACAAAGATGGTCAATGCAAGGAAACAATTAAGAAAATTATGTGTCTCCAGGGATATTAGTAGCAAGAGTTAAGGTACCTTCTTTCTAAATTGTTGCCATTAATCTCTTGTAGTCCTAAAGCTACTGTGATGACCCTTCCCCACCCACCATCAGCCTCTGACTCTCAAGAAACCAATTTCAGCCATCTGGGAGACATCTGAAGTCTTAGTTTTGGCCAATGGTCTCACTGTGGTGTTAATTACTAATGTGTGTGTATGCATTTAAATGTGGCTTTGGGTCACTTAGCCTAGCTATGGCCTGGGAGGAGTGATTGCAGGCCTAACAACTTCCCAAATTTCATCTACTCTGATAAAGCTTATAAGCACTTAAGTTTTTAAACCAAAAAGAAAAGAAGGAAGAGCCACCATGGGCTGCTGTCCTAATGTAATCATTAAGATGCATTTCTTTCTACTGATTCTTCTAGGCTTCCCTATTTTTGTGGTTTTAATTATGTTTCTACAAGTCTACTTTTTCTCTTAGTAAAATAAACCATGTATTTTCCCCAGTTCGTAATATCTCACCCAAAACAAAAGCTGTAATATAAAATGTTTCCCCTATTGTTGGGCATTTAGGAATTTTATACAATTTTGTATTCTGGTTACTGCTGGGGTGAACAGATGGAGGATCCTTTTTATTGTTTTCAGTGTGTGCCTGTTAATAATCCGCAAGGCGTGGCCCCTAGTGAGGCTGAGCACGTTGCCCCTGTCTGTTTAACCAAGAAGCTGTCAGTGTGGCCACGCCACAGGGATGGGTCTCGATAAGGCCTTCGCCACATGCCCATCAGAAAGTCATCCTAATTCTGTTGAATTAATTTATGCTGTTAAGTGTTATATAATGTATTTCTATGCTTATCAGGAGAATAGGCATAAAACGTCATCTCTGCTCCTTAGAAATATAAGAAATGGATGTTATATAGTATGCTATAGAGGACATATTCATATTTGTCAAATGAATAAGAATAGAAAAACGATCTTTGCTCTCTTAAGTATAATAGCATAAACTGTATTTTATTGGGAGATTCTTAGATTATAGAATGGATACAATAAAGATATAATGAATATAAATATAATAAAACAGAAAATCTTATTTTCTAAAATGAAAATAAGAAATATCTTTACCGTCACATGGAGTTCAAAGGGATGTAAACTCAAACTTCCTTGCTTCGAGTCCTGTACAAATTCATCATGACAGTGCTTTTACATTGATTACTCTAAATCTATTTTTTGCTTTTCTTACTATATACCAGATATGCTATCTTCTTGCAAAATTAGGCAAAGCCTATACATAATATAATTAGGTCAGATGCTTCTCATTATTGTCTCTACAACATAAACACTTATGTTCAATACACACATAAAGCAACTAAAAACAAATTATTTTTTTTTAAATCAGAACAATGCGAACAAAACACACAATGTAATACTTTTTCACACTAGGTAAAAATGACAAGAATGCACATGTCTATTAAAATGATGTGTTAGAGAGGGTGTGGACTAATAGAATCATTTATTCATGACTTTTTATAATTATTTGGCATTGCCTACTAAAATTAAAATTCGCATACTCCATAAGGCAGCAATGTCATTTTTAGGTGAATATTCAAGAAAAATTCCTGCACATTTCAAGCAGATTTTAAGACAATGTACATAGCAGAATGCCCAAAATAGCAAAAAAGTGGAAACAGTCCAGATGTCCATTAATAATACAAAAGATTATTAAATCATTGCTTATAGCCAGAATAACATACTCCATTCCAAATGAATGATCTCCATCTCCATGTCACAACAATGATAAATAACTTTGCAATAGGATGTTGAGTGAAAAAAATCCAGAAGAAAACAAAAAATACACAATATTCTTTTTATAAAAATTAAATGCAATTAAAACTAAATTTCATATTATTCGAACACACATAGATATCTATAATAGATATATATACTCATATTGTGTACATATACATATATGTGAATATGTATATCTATCAAAATAATTTTAAAATGTAAAATTAAGGATGTTAATTACTGAGGTGAAAACAGATGAGGAAATCTGCCTTGTAGTCATCAATAAAAATGTATGCCACATAATCTAAAAAATTGAAATATCTGAATTACCTAAGAGACTC
This sequence comes from Lepilemur ruficaudatus, assembly GCA_963574885.1. Taxonomy (NCBI): domain Eukaryota; kingdom Metazoa; phylum Chordata; class Mammalia; order Primates; family Lepilemuridae; genus Lepilemur; species Lepilemur ruficaudatus. The sequence continues at coordinate 18,271 of CAUYRT010028520.1, forward strand.
CTGATATTTTACTCCTCTGCGCACTCACTGTATGCCTTTTGCAGGTATTCAATATTTCAAATTCTGAAGAAAATACTGTAACCCTTTTATGGAGCCTAAATGTTTTACTGGAAAAAGCTGGAACCTCTTTTAAATGTGTATCATTATTACTTCTTCCAAATGGCCTTTTTGAAGTTTTCCAGTCAATGATAAGTGGCTTTTCCCCTCTTTGCTGAGTCACCAGGGCTCATTTTCTCCTAGTAGTATCACAAGTGCCAGCCTCTCTGTTGACCCTAAGACAAACTGCGGAGGGGTACTTGACTCAGGTATAAAGGAAAACTTGTCACTTCGATGTATGGAGGAAATGGTATATAGCAGTCCTTAGTCTCTGGGTGTTAAGCCGTCTCCGCCCCACAATTTGTGCAATGCAATTTGTGAATTTGCAAATGTGAGCATATCTGTATGTGTATAACGTTCTCTGTGTGTGTATAATTATGACGTTTTGATTTTGGTTCTGTTCTTCCCCATAAGAAAAAGAAATGGAATGGTAAAGGGAAGAAGTATGTATGTCCACACAAATATTTGTTTCAAAGGACTACCTTATAAGCTGGACACAGATGCAAAGTTTTCATTATCTTTGATAAGGATGAATAAAGAAAGCATAAAAGAGAGAGAAAAATAAGTACAAATAAACTACAGATAGCAGATTTTCTTGAACTAGTGATTAGTATTAAATTGTGCACCTGAGTTCTATAATCATTTCACAAATATTCCTTGAGTTCTGATTTTATAATGGGTACTAGTTAGGTTTTGGAAACATAAAAATAACATACTAAAAATTCTAACTGGTGAAAGGAGAGCGAGGGCAAATAATTTGTGTGTGTGTGTGTGTGTGTGTGTGTGTGTGTGTGTAGACAGAGTGTCACTGGGTGCCCTGGATAGAGTGCAGTGACGGTGGGTCACCACAAGCTCCAGGTCCTGGGCTGTGAGTGATCCTTCTGCCTCAGCCTCCCAGGGAGCTGGGACTTGCCAGAGCACTCAGCTGGGTTTTGTTGGTTTTGTGTATTTTTTTTTTTTGTCTTTGTTTTTGTTTCTTCTTTCTAGGGATAAAGTCGGGGTCTCACTGTGCTCAGGCTGATGTCGAACCCCTGAGCTGCAGCTACCCTCCTGCCTCAGTCTCCCAGGGGGCAAATGATTTTAGAGAAGTTGTTATAATAGTATGTGCTTTTGATGATTGAGTTATGCCAAGAAGACATTTGTCAGCAAATAGTCACATTTAAAGATGAATATTAGAAATAATTAAGCTCTGGAAAGTTATACAGTCTCTAGAAAATTGATCTTCAGGATATATTTTTGTTTTGACAATATTTATTTTATCATCTTAAATGGACATGCTAAAAATTATTTGAATAGTCAATACACTGCTGTCATTCATTTTTTTCTGTTATGTTTTAACCAAAAGTGAAGTGCACTTTTTTCAGAAAAAAATATTATTATTTTCAATGAAAGTATAAGATAAAATAATAAAAAGATGACCTGAATTAAAAAACAAAGTCATATAAGGTCAATTTTCTTTATTGCAGAAGGTGGCTGCTGGGAAGGGGTCTCACTATGCTGCCCAGGCTGGATCAAACTCTAACTCCTGGGCTCAAGCAATGCTCCTACCTCAGCGTCTTGCATACAGGTCAATTTTAATCAATTAAAATGTGAAATAGAAACAATTTCCTCATGCCCACATGTAAGGTATTATATACTATTGTTTTCATATACCTATAGCAAAGTGAAAAAATCATCAGTAATAAATTTTTTTTGAAAATTTATTTCAATATCCTTATCATGTTTCATCTGGAATACTGTAGTATTATTTCCTCACTTACTTTCCAAATAGTGCTATCTGTACTTCCTAAATTATCTACTTGCAATTGTATCCTTGCCTCAAGGCCTTTTGTTGGGAGACCCCAGGTGATAAAGTTCACACTGTAAGCCAAGAGCACAGTCCTTAACTCCAGTGACCGTAGCCCAGGGTCTGCGTGATGACTGGACTCAGGAGATGCCCAGGAAATAACTTCCCAATAAAACAGGATGGTCCATGGGGCAGGCTCTTGATTGTACTAAATTTAACCACCCTTTCCATAGAAACAATGGGAAAATTTTGAGACAGACATTCTTTCAAAATCATTGTTAACACTAGTATTTTCATATCAGTATATTTTAGCTCACTATGTTATAAGGACACTTATTTTTTTGTAATTATAAAACTGTTTTCCCCAAAAAACTTCTGTTACAATACTATTTTTTAAAAAATTCTCAGTCTCATTTGATTTTTCTGCATTTAATTTTCTAAGGGTAATTTGAAAAACTCGTCTTCCTTCTCTCTGCAATCAATTTACTTCCCCCGCTGCCCCAAGAAGAAATGGCTCTGGCTGCAATTCTGGATGGTGCTTTGATGACTGACTAACTCTCCTCATTCATCGACTCCATTTTACAGCAACACTATCTCTTACAGTTTGCGTACCCTTTCCGCCTCTGATCCAGTGCTTTTGGAGATGGACAGTTCACCAAGTCATTTTACTGTGGATCATTCATAATTCTTAGATGATTTTCCTTTAAATTAAAAGTAAGTCTGACCAAGCTAAGGTAATTCCTTGGCTTACGTGGTTTGAAACATGTTCCAGAGCCTTTCAATTCCTATCTCCGTTAATGCTTCAAATTGGCTGAAGTTAAACGTAGACTCTTTCCAAATGTTAGCTATAAGCTGTGAAGCAGCTTCAGATATCGTGAAAATAAAATAACGTAATTATAACATTATGCATAGATGGTCAAAAGAGCGTCCAAGGAAATGTTTTTGGTGAATACAAACCAGTAGAATTTCCCAGACGCTTGCCATGTAAACAGGTGCTTATGAAAACAGTAAGTCCTTTCACATCTCTGATCCGATCAGTGACATAACTAAGAGGAATGAGCGTTGTCTGGAACAAATAGGAGGTTATCCACACAGAACATCTCTGAAACTCTTCAGTTTTTTATCAGCTCATATAGAACTTAACTTTGGATCTCGAAAGAGATAAATTTATAATTTTATGCATATTATGGCAAAATGCCAATGACACTAGCTTATTTGTTATGTCCCTCAAAAGAACCACTCTGACAGTTTTAGGACATCAGAGCTATAAATCCTACCCCATGGAGATAAAAGAGCCTCCTCTTCCTAGCTGCCTTTAAGATAATCGGCACTATGTTGAATCATTTATAAAGGGCACATAGACATACTACATCAATGGCATATTTTAGGCAGAATAATTTATGTGTGTGTGTTTATATATATAGGTAGAGAATTTTGGGTTTTAAAATTAATACACTTTAAAGCAAAGATATTGAGCAAAAATAAGATCTTTATATGCATAGTATTTGTTGTTATTGTTTTCTCCTAAATTTACAAAGCCAAACTCTGTGTTGTTCATAATTTATGGCATATTTAACAACTTCAGTTCCTGGTCTATTATAATTTGTCAGTTCATGCTTTTTCATTAAAACAGTTGGGAAGCACCAGGAATGAGTGTGCTGCCATATTATTATGACAGCCCATAAAGTTTATGCTTGAGGTTAATGTATGTCCTAAAGAAAGGTCATATTTATAATATGAGCACAGAATGACTAGAAAAATGTGTTTTTACAAATTGCTAAGAAATAAAACATGGAAAGCAAAAGGCCATAGGCTTGCGGCTTTCAGCATGGGTTCACGCATCCTATCTACTGACTTTCTGCAAGGGCTGGGAGTGTGACCGGAAGATTTACTGTCAGCACTTGAATATAAGTGACGTACTTTCCCCTCGAGGCAAACTAACACTCCTGGCATTTATAGAATATGAGCTGTGGGATCATTTTTGAGACAATGTAGCATCTCCAATTTTCTTCGTTAGTAAGAAAATTATTAGTTAATCTAGTTATTATGGCATACTAATCCCAGGCACATAGTTACAAGTCTAAGTGAAACATGCAGCATGGTTTGCAGACACTTTACAAACAAGACAGGATTATTTTTTTTCAGTTTGAGAAGTCAGCAAATCTGTGTTACTATCAATTTATTTTTCTGTAGAAAGATGTTCATAATCTCTTTCTTTCTGAGTTGCTGTGAGTTTAAAAATGACAAATGACAGTTTTACTCTGTAAATTCCCGGCGTGTTAGTTTGCCCCACGCCCACAGCACAGGGCAGAACAGCTGCTCTGAGAGACACTCCCTGGAAGGCAGCCCGTGCGCCCTGTGTCACCCCGGCACCCCGGGACTGTCTCTGGAAGGCATGTCTACTTGGAGTGTGACTACTTGACTGACCTCCACATCTTCTGCTTTGTCTCAGCTTTTGCCTTTTCCTAAATAGATTAAAATAAATTTTACATCCTTTCCGAGAAACTTCTTGCACCCCGATTGCTGACTAGGAAACGTTAGACCAGATCCGGGGAAGATGTATCCCTGTGGTGAAGCTAAATTGCCTCCGGTCCAGGAGACTTGGGGCACGTCAAGAGTGGCAAAGCTGCGGTGCGATCTCATGCTTCGGGTGGCAAGATGAACCTCTAGTCACGGGCAGGAGAGACAGAGGTCCCGTGTGGAGGGGCAGCTCCTGTGGAGGAAGCTGAGCCATGAGTCGTGGTCTATCTGGGATGAAGAACAGAACAGCAACTGCAGACCACAGAGGTTAGCAGCCGCGCCCACAAATGGCTCCAGTGACAGCCGGTAATGCTACTGAAGGGTCAATAAGGCATAACGACCCCTTTTCTTCAGTACAATCACACGATCAAGTTCTTTCTCAGAAGCGATAGATCTGTAAAGAGAAGTCATGCCTTTGCGGACCATAGGATTCTGCCGACGCCCCTTGGTGTCCTTGTCTGTGGTGGCTATGACTCGCCCCTTGTGGATTCGCTGCTTCTGTAGAATAAGTGAGGATTAGCCTTTGAGGCTCTTCACTTATACCTCTTAGATTCTTTCTCCTAATCCCATCCCTTAAATTTTTATCGCACATCATATACAAGTAAATAAACTCGTGTGTATACTGTGCTAGAGCTTATAAAGATAAACTTTTATTTTGTTTTTACGAACAGCAGAGAGCAAAAGAATGGACACATAATAAATGACAATAAAATTAAATTGTTCCCACCTAATACAGAGAGTGTTTACCTCCACGTTAGCCCCCTTGGTTACTCTGAGAAAGACATTTCCCTTTGTTTTCCTTGAATTATTAGTAGATCCCTATACCTCTTTAAACTCATCCATTAACCTCTGGTTCACAGATGCTTACATGACTTCTCTCCTCAAGTTTGAGAGACTAGAAAGTGATCACTATAGGAGTCTCACATGATTCCCTGCAGGAACCAAACAGCGAGTCAGTAAGCACAGCCAGGTGGGGTTAAAACACTTCCTTCCAAGCTCCTGATCTTCCTCTGTGTGAGGCTATCTGCCTTGATAATCTGGCTTTTTTGTCATTCTCACTAGCCAATAAGAGATAAAAGATAATTTATTTTTCACTTCTCTCTAGTCATCAATTTTCCTCCCCCAGAGAAAGAATAATAACTTTCAGTTAAATGCATCATGAAAGTCTGCAAATCAGACGCGTCCATCTCTTAGATTCAGTTAGCCTCATCTAAACACTTGAGTCAAATGCCCTTGAATTTCATGACCACATCCTCCCGATTTCCTCGTACCTCTCTGGATATTGGCTCTTGGTTAGCCTTGGGAGTTAGATTTGCACCTGCTTTCCTTCAATATTTTTTCTTAAATTCTCGTACTTTTCAGAATCCTGTCTCAGATCTACTGTTCTTTCACTCTGTTTACTTTCTTAATGAACTCATCAACTCTAGAGACTTTCGTCATCACGTGTATGCCAATGATTCTCCTAAATCTGTTTCTTTTTCACTATCTCTTGGGATTTAATCAGTTATACTCAACTATCTATGATATTGTGACATGGGTACCCAGCAGCTACGCCAAACTCAGCATTTCAGATTTGAGTTTATATCCCGTGTCCCTACGTTCCTCCTGCAGTGTTCCTTGTTGCCCTCTAGTACTTAGGTTATAAAAGCAGAGTCATACTTATTTTCCCTATTTTTCTACAACTATAATTCTACCTAAAATAGCCAGATGCTAATTTTATTTCTTATGTACATTTCTAATGTATTTACCTTTATTCATCCATGCTGCTAGCATCATAGAAGGCACAGTACATATAACCTCTCACCAGGACTGAAGCAGACCAATCAAAATTACATTGGTGGTCACAGAACTATCACTGAAAACCCTTCAGTGATTGTCCACTGTCTGGGTTAGATTCCTCTTTCCTCACTATCGTGTAGAGTTCTCTATGGTCTTTGCCTTTTTACCTACCCAGGCTGTATCTCACCACCTTACCTGCAAACTCTGTTTCTAATGGATACTAGTGTTTCATTTACCCTCTTGTTTCATGCTTTATTTTGTATGGAAGCTTCCTATATGGTGACTTCTTTCCTGAAACACTTCACTTTTACCATGTTTTCTCTTACTATCCATCTCTCTTTAACCTTAACTTACGTATCACTTCTCAAGGAAGACTTTTTCTATCTTCTTGGAGATTTCAGCTCTCCCTGGTACATGTTTTCATAGTTTCTTTTTTTTTTATATCCTCTATTTCACTTTTTTAATATATGTTTTTAATTTTTTTTAAATTCTTTCATTAGGTGTTACCCTTGGAAGGACAAAACCTCTGTCTACCATGTTCACCATGGGCACGTAAGAGCCTGTTGTACAATAAAGAATTTTTTTGGTCTTAGTCCTGGGATTCTTAGAAGGAGTTTCTAAAACCTAGGAATTTTCTAGGTGATAGGCATGTCTTTGCTATTCTTGGTAGGCCTGTGGACCACACCTGAGTTTATGTACAGTGATGACCCAGAATGGGGTCTAGTCACACCAGAGGAACTAGTCTTGTGACTGGGGTTGAGGATCTAAGCTACATGGAATTAGCCCAACCTCCAGTCAAGGGAAGGGGAACTGGGATTGAGTTCAGTTACAACCCATGGCCAATGATTCAATCAATTCCACCCAGGTAAGGAAACCCGCATGAAAAGCCACATTGGTGAGCTCTCTGGCCCATGTACACGTTGATGCACTGGAAGGCTGACAGGGAAGAGGCCTTGAGAGCTCTGGGTTTGGGATTTTCCCAGACTTCGCCATATTTGTCTCTTCATTTGTCTGGTCCTGATTTCTATCCTTTAAAATGAAACTATAATCATAAGTACAGTGCTTTCCAGAGTTCTGTCAGTCATTCTAGCAAGTTATCAGACATGAAGGGGTTGTGGAAATGCCCAGATTGGTAGCCAGTAGATCAGAAGTGTGGGTGGCATCTGAGTGATGGCAGTCTTCCTGGGGACTGTGACTTGGATTCTGTGCCAACTGCAGGTACTTAGCACAGAATAGCATCACAGTACTGCCCAGGCACTTTTAAGTCTTTACTGAAGGAATGAATAAACGTATGAATGAATTAAAAACAGAGTCTCTAAACTTTCAGAAAGAGTGGGAGTCTTCGAACAAAGTGTATATATTTCTTCTTGCGTAGGCAGATTTCCAACATGGTCATTGAGATTGTGGTCACTGGTGTATGTGCCTTTCCCTCTGAGTGTGAGCAAGACCTTGGAGATAACGGGATAGTCATTTTGATGAGGTTACATTACAAGACAAAGGAGATGAGATAGTCGCTCCTTTTATATCAACATGAGACTCCATTTTAGAAGACTGAACAGAGATTCTCATTGTTTTTCAAGCTGCCATGTTTTGCGAACGCCACAGGGGCAGATCCTGGGCGGCCTCTGGGGTTGAGAGTGGGCCCCAGCCAGCCATCAGCAAGAAAACGGGGATCTCATTACTGCAGCTGCAAGAAACAAATTTTCCAATAACCTAAATTAGCCTGAAAGAGGACTACAAACTCCAGATGAGAGCAAGAGACACCTTGGTTTCAAATTTGTGAAACCCTGAGCAGAAAGTCCAGCCACGCTGTGCCTGGGTTTCCGATTCACAGAAACTGCCAGGTAATAAATGTGTGTTGTACCCCACTGATGTTGTACTAATTCGTTATTAGACAATAGAAAACGAACACACTTTTCCTCCTGCATTTACCCATAAAGAAAAAAAGAATTATTAGCAACTTTGCTGTTCTATTTTACACCCAAACTAGAAAGCAATTATTTTATGTTTCTGATTAAAGGAAATTTGATGTTTTGTTATTTAGCTAAGCATTTGGAAAATTGGTATCTTCCAAGAAAAATTAAGATGAAAATTATGCTTTCTCCATGGTATCTTAAAATATAATAGACAGCTCAGAACTGAACATTCATACATAAAGTGCCTTGCACATGAAGAGATACATGAAGGAAAAGAAGCAGTCCTAGACACAAGCCTTAATTTCAAGTGTCTAATTTTTCGGTTAGAAACATTCATTTACAAAACCTTCACAAGTTAACAACAGTACGAATGTGACTTATTTAAATATCATGCTTCCAGGCCACCAGGCTAGACCAATCCTGTCAATAACAGAGAGCAAATACAAACCTGGAAACAACCTGTTCTAAGAATAAAGAGGAGTTTGAGGCATAAGTATAGGAAGGAGTCACTAGAAGGTTTCAGAATGATGGAACGCACGGCGCGTACTTGTGATTAGGTATCGCGTATGTGCTTCAACAGCATTGATTGTCTTCTTCAACCTTTTCACCCAGGAGCCTTGTAATAAATGGATCATTATCACTCTTTTTTTAAAACTGGAGTACAATTAATGCAACATAAGATCAAAGAATTATCCAAGCAAACAGCAAATAATTGCCCAGATGGTTTCAGTTGCCTGGTTAGTCCTTTTCACATAGCTGCATATTTGCTGCTTATGAAATGTGGACAGTATTCATTGTTGAGCAATGCTTGTTTTTATTTAGTTTAGGGGTGCATTCTGCTTAAAAATCAAAGCTTGCTTACTGTGAACACCATTGCACACTGTTTAGATATTTTAAGTTTAAGTACATGCCAGTTGAAACTCCCACAATTAGATAAGCATGGCATCTATGCCGTCTGTGATTGGATGAAAATGTTGAACAGATCATGGTCAAGGATGTTGACATAAACAATTTCATAGATAATCCCGTTCACTGGGCACTTTTTTCTCACTCATTGTCCTGTGACTGTGATTATCCACTTTTTATTACTATTACAAGTGTGAGCACAAATAAATTCTCAGGGATCTTGAAAAATGATAGTGTTAAAATTCAAGTAAACTACAACTCCCAGTAGCTCTTGAAAGTGTGGACTTATACAAATATCTTGGAAATAGATATGTCAAAGAATAACCAGCAATTTATGTAACGAAAACATGTGTAACCCTGTAATAATCTGAAATAAATAAATTAAAAAACCTGTCAGTTCTGGCTTCAGCTTTCTTTTGTAAGATTTAGATGCAGCCCATGCAGTTGGCCAATCCCTTTGGCTTGTGTGTGACGACTGTTCCACATTCACTTTGTGCTAAAGCATTTTTAAAAGTGTCCAGACATGTGTCCAATTCCACATGTTCTTACTCTGTGTATTTTTCTTTCTTTCTCTCACCCCTAAACACCAAGGGAAAAAAAAAAGAGATGTTATCATATCTACATCCTGTTTACAAAACATGGTTACTCTCTTTGCCTATTTTCAGTTTGTTGTATTATTTTTGAAATATTAAAGTGTATTTTCTGTGTTTTGTAATCACTTTCAACATAGTTTTTAAATTTGATGGTATACTTTAATTTGCACTGACTTATTCACTTTTTCCTGAGAAAATTTGGTAAGCTTCTATCTCTGCAAAGTCCCACAGTTTCACGCATTTTAAACTGGTGAAATGAACCTGCTAGGACAATGGTGTTATTTATTATGGTGCATTATCCAATTGCACTGCACCTGTCTGGATCATAGGTTTGCAATAATGCAATGAAAATGATTTGAATGGGTCATAGGTCTAATGTGTTAAGCACATAAACAAAGACTGCCCAGGGAGAGTGTTAATCCATGCTCATTAATTTTTAAATTCACATTCTGCAAGTTCATCCAAAAATTTATGAAGCACATCGGAGTTTGGCTTCGACAGCAATAGAGACATACTGAAACATATGGCTGGGGGGCAAACTAGAGTCCTTGGCAGTGCTCCTGTAGACAGACAGGTGAAGTGAAACCCATTAGAACCTCCACTGTGGCCGTGAGAGTCAGAGCCCACAGAAGAGAGACGCTGCCCAGTGTCTCTGAAACCGTGAAAGGCAAAGGAGACTCATTTTGATTACTTCCACAGAGAATATCACTGCCCCAGTCTAGTGGGTTCTGTTTATTAGAGTCCATCTTTATGCATGATCATTTAAATCAGATAAAATCCATCTACCTTATTTTTCCATGTTCTGGGTATATATAGCTACATGTGTATACATTCATATGCATTATACATATACACACATGAACCACTGTCCTAATATATTGTGCAAATTATTAAAAAGATACTAAATATATTTATAATTATAAAAGCTTTATTTTACAATTTAGTAATGATAAACACTCATTTGACATTAGCATTAATTTAATAATCTTATTTTTAATGGCAATAAGGTGATTGAATATAAAGATTTTTTTTTAAATCTTGGTTTAACACTTAGTGATATGTACTAGTCTGGTTATTTTAATTTGGTACTTTTCTCCAGAGGACATTTATTTAGAATGGAAATTTATGAAGGTACAAGGATACAAATGGAAGACTGAATAATCATAGTCATTTTTCCATAACATACACTGTTACAGCATTTAGAAGTAAATATCCATCTTCAGTTGTGTCAATTTTTCTTGAAAAAATAGAAATACTTTAAGAAACAAAAATAAATGTATACAATAATTCCTTTCATATGTTTCATGTGTATTTCATATATTTCATATGTTCATAGATTAGAAAAATAAACATTTCATTTATTTAAATATTCAAATACAAGTCTTTTCACTGATGACAAAAATATACACCTTCTGTCCACCAGCATCCTATGTCTTACCTCAGTGGTCCAGTGGTCCAGCTCAGAACTCTACCCTCCACCTGCACAATTTTCTCTGGTACAGTGACACTAGTCTGCTTTCAGTTCCCTAACTATCCTGTGCTGCTTCTTCCTACCCGCCTCCACAGGGTGTATTTCATACTCCTTAACTGGTCTTTCATTTTGCCACCTTGCCATTAGCATCAGCAGGCGAGTCTTCTCCGAACCCAGACAAGGGACGGCGTTTCTAAATGAGCTTCTCAGCCCCCCTACACTTCTGCTCAGAGACCGGAGCACAGTGAGGACAGGGCTGCCGTGTGGCCTCTTCATCGGTCGTCCCCACCTGGGAGTACAACGACTTTACCTAGACTGTCAGTAAATATGGGCTTGAACTAGTTGATAATGAGGCCATCCAAACTGAAGAAAAATCTTTTCAAAGTCAGAGATGACTTACATTAGAAAAGAAAACCCAAAACATTCACAACAAGATTAAGTAGAAAAGAATTATGAAACTATGACAAAGTCTAATAAAAAAATGAAGTTCCAAGCCAGAGTGAAATGGAGGTAAATAGTCTGGATTCTTGACTGAACTTCTTTCATTCAATAAATGAAGGGGAAAAAAATGTGTTAAGTTTTCCTGAAACTACCCAGCCTTGGGAGGATTATTACACTCTTAGTGACAAAAACTTCACATAGACTCTTGCAGACATGGCTGAGCTGACGATGAATAAGAAGCGTTTCAGAAACGAGAAGCACATTCAGAGGACGCGTTCCTGGAGGGAAGTCTAGGTGGCAAGGCCCTTGTTTGTTTTAGAAGCCCTCTTCTGAGACCAGGGTTATTGGATTCGGCATTCAACCAGTGTGGGAGGTGATGGGAGATGGTTTCCAAGTCCTGAGGACTTTGTCTAAGCAGAGATGGCCCCATAAAACCAGAATCTCCGTGAGGCATGCAAGGCAACAGCCCCACCGTGCAATGTAGACAAAAGCCCCAGCACGTTAGCCCCAGCACGTTAGCCCCAGCTCTACGCCCCTCCGGTGCCCTCCTCCTGCTTTCAGATGAACGTGCAAGTCTCCCAAGGGAACCGCCCTGTAATCTGGGACGTGGTCTGATCCCCAACTCACCCCCACCCGCTTCCGCACCCACCCCTCTGCTGCACTGAGCTCCTGGTTCCACTGACAGCTTCAGGTTAATTTCCACCGCAGGCTCGTGCATTTCTAGCTCTTCTTCCCGGAATGTTTCCTGGGGTCATCTAAGGATTCTTTCCATCGCCTCACTCTGGTTTCTGCTCAAATGTCTCTCTCTAGAGATAATGTTCCTGAATACCTTATATAAGTAACATACCCAAGCACTTCTTAGTTTTTAAGCCTGATCTATTTTTCTTCAAAATATGTACCTGTGATCTTTTCATATTCTGTCATTTTATTATATTGTATTGCAATATATCCCTGTATTTTTTTCTCTTTCCAGCTCTGTAACATATGGCATAAACTCTCCCTTGTGTCTCCACTTACATTGAAGTGTGGGGCATACAGGTGGTACTCAATAAATATTAACTGGATAATTAAGTGGATTTGACCCATCTGGATTTTATTTTGCTACAAGATGTGTGGCAAATGACTAGTTTGTTTTCACAGAGAACTAAACTATTGCCACAGATCATGATTAAATAGTCATATTCTAAAATTGTTTCAAATTTTCCTTATCAAAACAAAATTCTGTATCTATTTTACCCTTTAATAAGGTCTAAAGACATATACAGCATCTCTGCTCTTCATAAGCACGACAACGAACTCCACCTGATTTGCCCTTTCTTCTACCTCCCTTGCTTTCATATAGAGTAAATTTTAATTCACTTTTAACTTAATATAATTTAGTGATTTTGTATTTTGTTATTTCCTTTTCATTCAGTAATAAGGGTTATAAATGCATTTTATCAGTATCTCTACCAAATACTGGTTTTGTGTCTTATTTCTTCCTTTGAGTTCACATCTTGCCCTTAGTCATTTTTCATCAATGACCAGAAGCTAAGACTTTTTGTGGTTTTATTTTAAATCATAATTTGGTTGAATATGAAATATTAGATTGATTATAATTTTATATGCAATTTTTGAATATATATGTGCAATTTCCCTATAATCTTTCTTGTAACAAAGAAGAAAGGAATCTTCCTTCCTTTAGGGAGAAAGGGGAATCTACCACGGACTTAATTACCATGCATTCATAGATACCTGTGTGTTGCTCCCGGTCTCATAAAATGCTCTCTTCATCCTCATTGCTCTGTAGTTTCACTTTGTTGTAACCAGGTGCTTATTTATTTATTTATTTATTGAGGCAGAGTCTCACTTTGAGTCCTGGGCTAGAGTGCAGTGGTGTCATCACAGCTCACAGTAACCTAAGACTCCTGGGCTCAACTGATGCTCCTGCCCCTGTCTCCCAAGCAGCTGGGACTACAGGCATGCACCAGCGCATCTGGCTAATTTTTTCTATTTTTGGTAGAGACAGGTTCTTGCTTTTGCTCAGGCTGGTCTTGAACTCCTGAGCTAAAGGAGTCTCAGCCTCCCAGAGTGCTAGGATTACAGGCATGAGCCACCTTGCCCGGCCTCTAATTTATATTTTTTTAATTGTGTTTGCTTCATTGGTATTTTCATTTTCTCACACAGCACTTCTCTGATCTTCCCTCGACTCCCCACTGCTACAGGGCAGTCACGACACGTGTGGCAGACTTCACACGCTTCTCCATGGCTCTTAAGGTGTTTCACATTTTCTATCTCTTCATTGTTTTGAGTTCATTTTCAACTCAGTAACATCTATGCCTGTGTCCAGATTACCTTTGAGCTCATTGCTTCTAAAGGATTGTTACTGCTGTAACAAATTACAACAAATTCCATGGCTTAAAATAACACACATTTCTTCTTTTAAAGTTCTGGAAGCCAGAAGTCTAAAAACAGTTGGGGCTAAAGTCAGGGTGTCTTTAGGGCTGATTTCTTCCAGACCTTCTAGGAGAGAAACTATTCCCTTCCCCTTTTCAGCTTCTAGAGGCTAGCGGCAGATTCCTCTAGATCCTGTCTTGTAACAGCATAAAATAATTATCCCCTTAATTTCTATAAGTCAGAAAGGGAAAGATTCAAAATGCCAAAAGCCATACATCAGATGGAAGCATTTTTCACACAGTTCATTTATTTTCTATTTAAAATCACCTTAAGGTATAATCAGATGCACCCCACACTATTTCTTTACTTAATAGAGAAGTAATACTTCCTGGGCTGTTTTCAAAGTCCATGCAGAACTGAGGAAGCCCATCCCCCAAAGAAGAGAAGCTGAGAGAGAGGATCAGGTCACTGCTTCTCTCCTCAGGAAATGCAGTTTCTCTGGTGACCCAGTGAGCCACACTTCCCCAGATTCACGCTCTTGGGTAGTCCACCCCCACCAGGACCCCAGACTGGCCTTGTGCCTTACTTAGGCAAATTGGACTTTAGCAAGAGTGATATAAGTAGAAGCTTGAGAGGCGTTTGTCAATTGAGTCTTATTCTTTTAGAATGTTCCCTCTTGGGTCCAGTCGCCATGTTGCAAAGAAACTTGGACTAGACTCCTGAGTCGTGGGAAACTATGTAGCGATGAATCTTGGATTTGAAATGTCCTCACCTGAGCTCCCAGCTCCATGCAGATACAGGTGTGACATTGTCAATTCCACATGCAGCTGAAAAACTGCCCACGTAATCACAGTTAATACCACTGGCTTTCAAGAAGCGATATATAATTGCTATTTTATGCCACTAAGCTGTGAAGTAGCTTGTTATGCATCAATAGGTAATAGAAATATCCACAAGCAGTATTCTATTCAGTAGCAATATTTTCTTTCTCATTCAGTACAGGCCAAGTCAGGTCTAAGTGAGATATTAGAACAGGACAATCATGTTCTCACATCAGTTAATGCAAATTAAGCAAACTAGAGAAGATTTCATGCTTTATTTCTTCCCTTTGTTAAACTCATATAAACTATCTCATGCAATTATGATTTGCTTATGTTTCTTTGTGTCATGCACTCCCAGTGCCTGTCCACTGTGTCCATATGTTCCCATTTTACGTGCCAAACAGGCAAGCTTTTGTTCTTTTAGACAGAATTGTTCTTTGCTGGAAAATTTCACTCCTTTTTTCCTCTCGATTGTGAACAGATGGGTACAGTACTCGCTAAGTCATAGAAACTCTTCCTTTTTTCCATTGTGAAAGGTAAAATGAAAGCAGGGGATATTTCCTGCAAGCTCAGCAACCATATAATACAGGAAATAGCAACCCTGATTCTGTTGTAGGAATGAGTGTGTTCTGCCTATAGCTCAGAGACTGTCATTCAGAAGTATTACATTTGTCACGAATATGGTTTTGTATCAATGGTAGGTTTACATAATAGACAGCCTCATAGGCTCTCCTTGCTGGATTAACATGCTCGAGAGTACAAGAGATTTCCATGTCAAGTAGTTCCATATTAACATGACCTATAAACTAAAATAGCACACGGCTCCTTTTGGGTCACAGGATGATACTCCACTCCCTAGGTAACACCATTTCATTAAGCCAACAAAGTGCTATTATAGGATCTTCGTAACCTTGTAGGCCACAATGCTTCCAGGAGCACCAATAGTAAGTACAGTTGCTTTAATTAAATAAATCAAAAATGCTAGACACAGTGTTAAAATTGTTCATTGTTTAACCATATCAGTCTAGTGAACCAATATGGTACTGATTATTTCTTAGAGCAAATCCAGATAAGTGTATAGGAACTGCAGTGTATAGGAATCTGAGGCTCTTGGGTTGAACAGTGAAATGAACCTACTCCGTCTCATGCACTGACACATCAGGAAGTTTAATTACAGAGTAAAAATTAATGGTCGAGTGTCTGGGTCTGAGTCTATAGCCAGGATTGGGGGCTATACAGGAAAGAAAGTTCAGTAATACTTTCTTAATTTCAAATGTTGAATGGCTTTAATCCTGTCACAATTGAGTAGCAGTCAGTATTTTTCTGGGTCTGTCTCTCTGGCTTCTATGTTTAGGATTCGTTATAAATTCTGATGGAGTTGAAACATCATATTCAGAAAACAAATGAGCATCCTTTTTCTGTGCCCCAAGGTTGCCATAACAAAGGACCACAAACTCAGTGGCTTAAAATGGTAGGCATTAATTATGTCACAGTTCTAGAAACTAGAAGTAAAAAGTCACGGTGTTGGCAGATCCATGCTGTCTCAAAGAAGTAGGAGGGAATCGGACCCTTGCCCTTCTCTGAGTGTCTGGTGCCGGCGCAGTCTTGGCGTGCTGGGGTTTGCAGCAGCCAGCCGCCCATCTCTACTTCCATAGTCACGTGGCTTTCTCTCTATGCTCCGTGTTTTCACATGGCCTCTATGTGACTTCATCTCAATGTAACTAATTACGTCTACAGCAACCTCCTTTGTCAGTAAGGTCACATTCTAAGGTACAGGGGTTAGGATGTCAACTTTTCTTTTTGACAGAACACAATTCCACCCATTATGCCTCTCTAGCAGTGCAGTGAAGGGGAATTCCTGGTTCCCACACCAAAAAAAATCCCCCGGCTGTACATCTATGCATACTGGAATTTATAAGATTATGAGGCAGACTAATGACTACTTTGTGTGTGTGTGTGTGTGTGTGTGTGTGTGTATTTGTGTTGCAATATGGAAATAATATTGTGCTTGGTGTTAACCATGATTAGCACAACCACCTGTTTTAGGCATACTTGATTGCATCTTTTATAATTCAAAAGTAAATTATAGGTACCATCTGCCATAAAGGACTAGCTAATCTAATTAGTAAAAAGTGTAAAATACTACACAGACCATGCCAGTCCCTTCCACTCAATATCCTTCTGAGTCCTTGAGCAATTCTCCTGGAATCCAGCAGTGCCTGGCATTTGCACACATGGAGTGGAGACGGCATTTACATGCCCATTTCTAAGTGCCTTGCAATATATGACTCTACTCATAAAATAGTGTGACTATATTGGTCATCTGCCGTACCAAGAGAGGGCTGCACTGGCTTTCAACTGTTTTTCTCATCAGCCCTTAACATAACATCCTTTTTCAGAAAATAATTTGTCAATTTGAGGGAGCAGAAAAAGAAGTACTTTGTTTTCACTTCAGTGCAAAGTTGGAGCATGGCTGTGAACTGGACAGGAGACAGATACATGGAAATCTCCCTTCCAACCTCCCTAACTCTGTTTTTGTAGTTTTATGTGGTTAGACACTCATTTTGAGGTCAACTTTCATGCTTCTAATTCACTGATAAAAAGTTTATTAAGTTTTCTTACCATTTAAATCTAATTAAGCTGTCTTCCCTCTTTCATTCCTCCATCATTTCTCTTTGTACAGCGTTGTCTTTTAAAATCATATTTGATTGAACACCGAAGCCAGAATGGGGGTTTCTTAGCTAAGTTCAGATAGGTTTCCAATTGTTTGTTAATTAGCCTCTCACATCCTCTCTTCTGAAACTTCTCGTTCATCATGGCATATATTTTTGGACAGTAAAGATTAAATAAATTTGACTGAAGGCATAGAAAGGAAACAAGGGGAAGAGGCTGACCTCTCAGTCTTAGCAGTGACCAGTTACAATTCCAGAGGCTGAAAGATCTCGAAATAGGTGTCCCAGTTTCTAAATGGAACATTCTCTGTTGGGATTTACTCTCATAATAAAAGGTTACTCTTACTTTCCTGACTACCTCACTTCAAAGATGGAAAATATTGCTTTCAGTTACATTGTATCTTACATACTCAACTCTCCTTTTAATTTGTTATGAGTGGTTCAGCAATGGCAAGACAATTAGTCACTTTTCTTGGCAACATTTGATACTCTTTTCAAGAACCCAATGAGTATTGTCAAATTTGTTCCATTAAACTCTACTTCCTTACAATCAGTTCTATTTTTCAGGTGTATTATGTTGTGATCTCAGTCTCTAAGCCCCAATACATGAAACATTGAAATTTTAATTACAGACCTTTTTAAAAAAATTCCAAGTCTGACTGTACAGTTGCTTAATAGAAAGTGTATGCATTTTATTCAAGCTCTCCCCAAATATTGCTCCTAGAAGTTTTCTTCTACACGTGCAAATTGAACAATTTCTTTGGATTTTCGGAGCATCTTTTCAGAGCACATCACACTTTAAATACAACAAAACACAAATACACACACATACACAAAGGCCAGAAAGGGAAAAGGCAAGAGCTCCATTATCATTAACTACGTTTCAAGGAAACACTTTTAATTGACAGCAAGGCAAACACCACATTTACTCAAGAGCCTCACGATTCTGGATTCACTCATGGCCTTCCTGGATGAGTTGCCTATTGGCACAGAATGCATGTCCTCGAACTCAGTTCCTCAAAGCAACGTGCACTTTCTCACAGTCCATGAGTCGGGAGCCTGGGCTGGGCCGGCCGCGTGTTCTGTGTGGGGTCCCCCAAAGCTGCAGTCAGGGCATCATCTGGCTGCGTTCTCAGCCGGAGGCTCAACTCGGGAAAATCCCCCTCCTTGAGGTGTTCTACTCCCCACTGGACCTTCTGACACTCAGGGGACAGGGTCTACAAAGGCACAGAGAGCCAGAGCGAAGGACCACGCGCACTTCAAACCTGTCCACCGCATTTGCCACCTGGGCGCCTGCACCGGGACACCCGATGCTTCAGGAGGACTTGTGGCCAAATATCAAAAATCTGATCTTCACCAAGCCAACGAGTAATAGATTCTTTTCATAAGAAAGTAAGGAAACATTTCAGAACTGTATGAGACAGACATCTGTCAGAAGGTTTTCCAAAACAATCCTTTTATTTTATATTCAAGTTATATTAAGTAACTAATATGACCAGCATCAACTACTCAGATTTCTATACTGAGATTTTTCTCTTACAATTGTCTAAAACATTTGAGCAAAACCGGTGACTCCATCTTACCCCATCGCCTTGTCGCAGGTGAGCCACCACCTCCCACATCTATGAGGACAACGTTCATGGCTTCTGTCCTAAGCGGCCAGGATGGTGGAGACCAAGCACGTGAACACACACTTTGCTTTTCATGCTTAGAACAGTGGAAGTGTGTTTCCCTGTGTTTGGGTAAAGGTAACACAAGGTACAAGGCATGCAGTACTTTCCAGGCGCAGTGTGAGTGTAAACACGCTCCAGTACCTTACACGTCCGTCTGCTCCTCTTTCCAGGCAGCCTATCCAGTATCTGTGAGAACCACGCAGGCTGCTCCTTGCTGCGCCGCGTCCCTGTCTGCATGGCCCGCAGGGAAGGCCTTCACCTCACACACTGCCTGTCTAAGAATCCTCTGGCCCATCAGTGTAGTGAGTTTTTAATTTAAAGGACATTTTTGATTTTCTGTCTTTTTTTAATCTTTTGCTGTTTATTATAAATTTCTACTGCTCTTGACTCACACCCTCTTGTATTTGTTTTGACAATTCCTTGTCTTGGCTTTGTCCCCTCGAGGACCCTTTTCCGTCATCTCATGGAAAACTCTAGGGTTGCACAGGCAAGGGGATGAGGCCCCGTCTTGGTATGTGAATAACACAGAGAGAAGAAGGCCCTTCTTTCATGTTGCTGGACATGAATGTAGCAGTTTGGCCACAAGTTCTTCTTGCATCATTTCGGGGATGGTATGAGTGCAGGGGTGTGTGGCGTTGGGTGCAGGCGTCTCCTCACTGATGTGTTTCTAGGCACAATGGCTGGAGGGGAGCTTCTTGATCAAGCTCCTGAGAGGCAGCCCCAGACGCAGGGTGGTCTCTTTCTGGAAGCCCTAGATGGACAGAGTGCTGCCAACCTCCAGCTGTTGGCTAGCAAAACTCTGATGCCCTGGTCTGCAGGGTGCCTTCCTTGTGTTGTGTTAGTGCTCTGGCAGTATGGAGAGTTGTGTGGTTGGGGTGACTGCGGGGTCCTCAGAGAGATCTGTGTGACCAAATGCTGCAGCTGCCGTGGGACCTCTGCACGGAAGAGAAGGGGAGGCAGGCACAACTGAACATCCTTAACATCGGTGTGATGAAGTATTTTTCTGAAGTTTCTTCAGAATGAAATACAGTCTCTGTTGAATTTGGAGACGTTCTTACAATGTAATTTTTCTAACATTTTGAAAATTTAGTTTACAACTTCATCTTGATTAGGAACTTCTCGTGTGGTCCTGGGTGTGCGTGTGTGCACATGTGTGCACGTGTGTGCATAAGGTGACTTCTTTAACCTTTTTCTAGGCTCAGACTTCCCCCCTCCCACCCGCTATTTCCAGGTCTCGGTTGACTGGGGATTAAGCCAGCGGAGACACAAGCAGTCCAGTCTCCAGGTCAGTGGCGACTTGGCATGGATTCCGGTTGCTCGGCTACTTCTTCCTCTTGGCTTCTTCTTCTTATTGGCAGTATCTGGATAAACTTGGTTCCTGGCTCTTGAAGTAGGAAGTGACTGCTACTTTATTTCTCTTCTGTTTAAATTTGGGGAAGTTGGAAGGCATGCAGAGGTTTTTGCTAGGAGTCTTATCCAATGATACCTGAAGTTTCTAGGTGTGGGTGTTTTTGTACTTTGGTGTCACAGAGCTTCTTAGATGCACATATTAATTTTTTTTTTCAAAGACTCTCTGTCACGCAGGCTGGAGTGGAATGCAATACTGCAATCACAGATTACTGTAACCTCAAACTCCTGGGCTCAAGCAATCCTCCCACCTCAGCCTCCTGAGTAGCTGGGACTACAGGCACACACCACCACTCCAGACCAATTAGTTTTTTAGAGATGGGATCTTGCTATGTTACCCAGGCTAGTCTCAAACTCCTGGGCTCAAGAGGTCCTCCCACCTCAGCCTTCCAAAGCTCTGGAATGACAGGCATGAGCCACTGCACCCAGATAAATGCGGATGGCCTTTATTTCTTCAAAACTTTTTTTGCACCCCCCCCAGACTTCCATTACACATTGCCCCATAGGTATCTAAGGCTATGTTTATTTTTCTTTAATCTTCCTTCATTCCATTTTTTTTAACTTACATTATTTTTCTTGATCTGTCTTAAAGTGTGCTGATTCATTTCCTGCCATCTCAAATCTTTGTTGACACCCTTTGATGATTTCTTTATTGAATTCTTTAACTCCAGAATTTCCATTTAGTACTTTTTCCTTAACACATTGACTGCCACACCAGAAAAAATTTTTTTTTCCATAGAGTACATACATAGTGCCCCCCCAAAAAAAAGAATAAATGTGACTGAAAAAAAGAAGGAAAATTGTAATATATTAAAAGTAATAATTGCCATTAATTTTTAGTCTTCCTAGCCATTGCCTTTTGAAAGTAATTATTCACTTTACATATTTATTCAGAAAGACATTATGTTATTCCCTGAGTGGAATTCGAAAATAGCTAAAATAAAGTCCCTGCCCTAAAGGAAGCTACAAACACAAACACATACACACAACCCCTAAAAATAAAATAAAATAAAATAAAATAAAATAAAATAAAATAAAATAAATTTTTCCATGGGGCCACACTGTTTTATTAAAACAAACCAATCCTTTCTAATTTGTTATTTTTTATTGTTTTCTGTGAGTGAGTTATATGCAACGCAATCCAAGATTTTAGAATTAAATTGTCAGTATTAATTATAACAATAAGAACATCAACAAGTAAGATGTTCGGGAACCAACTGCAGTGTTTTGTTTCACGAGGCCCCAGGATCAAAACTAGCCTGAGTTAAATACAACTCATGTGACAGTCAATGTGTTGATAGATTCATAATTTCTGTAGTATTACTGATAATCTGTTTGTTGATTAACTTTCTCTCAATTATTTAAATATTGCTTCTGTTAGTTTTTTGAACATAACTTTAATAGCTGCTTTGAAGTCTTTGCCAAATAAAAACATCAAGGGACACTTAGTTTCCATGTATTGGTATTTTTATTAACAACTTTATTGAGATATAATTTATATACCATAAAATTCACCCATTTAAAGTGACTCAATAGTTTCATAACTCAATAGTTTCAGTGTGTGTGTGTGTATATATATTCTATCCATCTCTCTCTCTCTCTCTCTCTCTATATATATATATATATGTATAGTGATGTAAGTTGAAGTGCTAACCCTCAATACCTCAGAAAGTAATCTTATTTAGAGATAGATTCTTTACAGAGGTAATCAATTTAAAATAAAGTTATTAGCATGGGCCCTACTCTAATAAAACTGATGTCCTTAAGGGGAAAATTGAAAAGAAATGTATAGGGAGATTACCAGGTGCATACGAGACAAAGATCAGGGAGTTGCCTCTACAAGCCAAGGAACCCCAAAGATTGGCAGCAAACCAACAAAAGCAAGGTGGAGGCACGGGACACAGCCTCTCAGCCCCCAGAAGGAAGCAAATCTGCCCACACTCTGTCCTCAGACTTCCGGGCTCCAACACTGAGGGACAACGAATTTCTATTGCATAAGCTGCCCCGTCTGCCCAGACTCGCTCGTGCAGGTATGAGCAAGAATCACCATACTCGGTTTTTGACCATTTCCGTCATCTGAAAAGAATTCCTGCACCCTTTTCTATCTGCCCTTATTTCCTCCTCCCTCTCTCCCAGCCCCAAAAATCCACTCATCTACATTTTACCTACGTGGGACATTCATATAAACAGAATCATATAATGAGCTGTTCTTGTGAGCGGCGTCTCCCACTTGGCGTGCCGTTTCCAAGCCCAGCCGCGTGGCAGCATACGGCAGGACTGCATTGCTGCGGATGAGCAATGTTCTCCTGTGTGGACAGCACATTTGTTTCTCCATTCATCAGGCAGTGGATATTTGAATTGTTTCCACCTTTTTGTTAGTAAGAATAATGCTGTTATAGTTACACATGTATGGATATTTGTGTCAAGATGCTTTCATTTCTCTAGGGCCTATGCCTGAGAGAGAAATTGCAGTTCCATATGCCAAGTTGATGTTTAACCATTAGAGGATCTTTCAGGCTGTTTTCCAAAGTGGCTGCATCATTTTACACTTTCACCAGCAGTACGTAAGGGCTCTGATTACTACATGTACTCGCCGATACTTGTTGTTATCTGACTTGCTAATTCTAGCTATCCTAGTGGGTTTGAAGTAGTATCTTATTGTAGTTTTGGTATCCATTTCCCTAATGACTACTGATTATTAACATCATTTCATGTGCTCATTATTCATTTGTGTTTTTTTTCCCTTTGGAGAAACACCTATCTATACCCTTTGTCTTTTGATTAATTGCATGATTTATATTTTTATTATTGAGTTGTATTTGTTCTTTTTTAAATTCTAGATATAATTCCCTTATCAGATATATGTTCAGCAATTATTTTCTCCCATTCTGTGGGCTATCTTTTCACTTTTTAAAATTTAGAAATATTTAATTCTCAAATAAAGATTGCATATTTTCAAGGTGTACACTATGATAATCATTACCCACTATGTATGTGTCATGATTACACAATCAAATTAATTAGCATATCCATCACCACCCATACTGTACATGAGCAGCCCAGAGCTTGTTAATCTTGTACCTAAAAATCTGTACCCTTTAACCAGCATCTTCCCATTTCTCTTACTCCGCTTCCCCTAGCAACTACCATTCTACTCTGATTCGATGAGTTCAACTTTTTTAGATTGCACATATAATGAGCTCATGTGGCATGTGTCTTTCTGTGTCCACCGTATTTCACCAGCTTAATGTCCTTTAGGTTCATACATGTTGCTGCGAATGGCAGGATTTCCTTCTTTTTTATGGGTATAATATCTCTTTGCATATAGGTACCACATTTTCTTTGTCCATTCATTGGTTAGAGAACACTTAGGTTGCTTCCACATCTTGGCTGTCGTGAAAAGTGCTGTAACGAACATGGGTGTGCAGATATCTCTTCAAGATTGTCATTTCATTTCCTTTGCATATATGCCCAGAAATGGGATTGCTGGATTAGGGAGGGGAGTTATATTTTTTAATTAAAAAAAGTCCCCATACTGTTTTCCATAATGGCTGTATTAATACATACATTCCCACCCACAGTATACAAGAGTTCCCTTTTCTCCACACTCTTAACAACACTTGCTATCTCTTCTCTTTTTGATATTAGCATCCTAAATGTTATGAAATAATGTCTTGTTATAGTTGTGCCTTGCATTTCTCTCATGATCAGTGATGCTGAGAACCTTTTCATACACCTCTTGGCCATTTGTACGTCTTGTTTGGAAAAATATCTATTCAGGTCCTTTGCTTATTTTTTAATTGAGTTTCTTCTTTTTTTTTTTTTTGCTTTGAGTTTTGTGATTTTCTTAAATATTTTGGCTATTATTATTAAATATGTGTTTTGCAAACATTTTCTTTCATTCTGTAAATTGCCTTTTAATTTTGTTGTTTCCTGTGCTATGCAAAAGCTTTTAGTCTGATGCAGTCTCACTTGTTTATTTTTGTTTTTGATTCCTGTGCTTTTGGTTCATATCTAAAAAAATTATTGCCAAAATTATTGCCACTAATGTCAAGGAGCATTTTCCCTCTTTCTCATCTAGGAAGTTTATGGTTTTAGATATTATACCTCTTCATTTTCTTAATAGAGCCCTATTTCAAGCACAAAATGTTTTTATTTCAATGAGGTCTTATTTATCTATTTTTTCCCTTATTTTGCTCTTAGGATTTGGTGTCATATCTAAAGATCAGTTGCCAAATTCAAAGTTATGAAGACATATACATTATATTCTAAAGTTCTATTGTTTTAGCTCTCACATTTAAAATGTCGATACATTTTGAGTTAATTTTTGGGTATCATGTGACAAAAGGGTCAACTTCATTCTTTTGCATATGACTACCCAGTTGTCCCAGTACCACTTATTGAAATCTTTTAAGGTCTTGGCACCTTTGTCTAAGTTCACTTGACCATGGCTATATGGACTTAGTTTTAGACTCTCAATTCTATTCAATATATATGTGTGTATGTATATGTGTATAAGTTTCAATCCTTCTATTTTGGTGGTTTTTTTTTTTTTGAAGATTGTTTTATACTATTTTGGGTCCCTTGAAATTCCATATGAATTTTTAAACTACCTGTGTTAATTTATGCAAAAAGTCAGCTGGAATTCTAACATGAATTGAATTGTATCTACAGATCAATTCGAGAAATGTTATCATCCTAACAATAGTAAGTTTTCTGCAGCATGGGATAGTTTTCCCATTTATTTAGATCTTCTTTAATTATGCTCAACATTTTGTATTTTTTTAAAATATGTGTTTTATACTTTTTGTTATATTTATTTCTAATTATTTTATTACTCTTGAAGTTATTACTAGTGGGATTTGTTCTTAATTTCATTTTCATATTGTTCATTACTGGTATATAAAAACACAACTCATTTTATATCTTTTATCTTGCAACTTTGATGATCATGTTAATTAGCTCTAATAGCTTGTTTTAGTGGCTTCCTTAAGATCTTCTCCGAACAATATCATGTCATCTATGAATAGAATAGTTTTGTTTCTGCCTTACCTTTTTCTTTTACTTGCCTAGTGCCTTGGCTAGAGGATCCAGCACAAGGCTGAGTAAAAGAGCAGACATCCTTCCTGCTCACGGGAGAAGGCATCCAGTCTTTCACCATTAATGTGATGTGAACTGCGGGTTTTTCAGGGTGCCCTTCATGAGGTTGAAGTAGTTCCCTTCTGTTCCTAGTTTGTCGCACATTTGTATGGTGAAAGAGTGTTGCAATATGTCAGATACTCTGTCTGCATCAATAGAGATAATAATTTCTTGTTTATTCTATTGATATGCTATATTAATTGATTTTTGGCTCCTAAACCAAATTTTCTTCCTGGGATAAATCCCACTTGGCCAAGATGTAGAACTATTTTTACATGCTGATCAATTAAGTTTGCAAGTATTTTGTGGAACATTTTTTGCATCCATATTTATAAGGGATGTTGGTTTATAGTATGCTTTTCTTGTGAGATCTTTGTCTGATTTTGATATACGGTTTATACTGCCCTTATAAATTGAATTGGTAAGTTTTCCCTCATCTTCATATTTTAATAATATTTTATAAAGCACTGTTATTAATTCTTCTTTAAATGATTGGTAGAATTCAGCAGTCAAGCCATGTAAGCTTGGGAGTTTTTGATGGGTAATTTTTGATCACTAATTCAATCTCTTCACTTATAATAGATCTATTCACATTATATATTTCTTCTTGAGTTAGTGGTTTGTGCCTTTCTAGGAATTTTTCCATTTCACCCAGGTGATCTGATTTATCGACATGCAATTGTTCATAGCATTGTAAGGTCCATAGTAATGTCACACTTTCATTTCTCTGATTCTGGTAATTTCAGTCTTCTCTATTTTTGTTTCATCAGTCAGTCTAACTTGGTTTTTCAATTTAGTTGACAGCCTAAATAACTTCTTGTAGTATTTTGTGTAAGGTGGGTCTGCTACCAACAAATTCTCTCAGTTTTTGTTTATTTGAGAAACTCTATATTTTACCTTTAATTTTTTAAATATAGCTTTACTAGGCGTAGGATTCTTGTTTAGATTTTTTTCTTTGAGCACTTTGAATATATTATACCATTGCATTCTACTTCTGCTGTTTCTGATCATGAGTTAACTGTTAATTTAATTGAGATACTCTTTTAAATAACAGGTAATTTTTGTCTTTTTTAAATCAATATTTTCTCCTTGGCTTTTTTTTTTTTTTTTTTTTTTTTTTTTTTTTTTTGAGACAGAGTCTCACTCTGTTGCCTGGGCTAGAGTGTCCTGGCGTCAGCCTAGCTCACAGCAACCTCAAACTCCTGAACTTAAGTGATCATCCTGCCTTAGCCTCCCGAGTAGCTGGGACTACAGGCATGCGCCACCATGCCCGGCTAATTTTATATATATATATAATTAGCTGTTCAGTTAATTTCTTTCTATTTTTGTAGTAGAGATGGGGTCTCACTCTTGCTCGGGCTGGTCTCAAACTCCTGAGCTTAAACAATCCGCCATCCCCAGCTTCCCAGAGTACTAGGATTACAGATGTAGTAAGCCAACATGCCCGGCCTCTCCTTGGCTTTAACTTTCAGCCTTTTTAAATAATGTGTCTGTTTGAGGATTTGCTTGTGTTTATCCTACGTGTGGTTTGTTTAGTTTCCTGGATGTATGGGTTTATGGTTTTCAATAAAACTGGGAAACTTTCAACATCTGTTTCTTTAAAAATTTTTCTTCTCTTCTTTTTGGCACTCCCATTATGTGTATACTGATGTGCTTAATGGTGTCCCACAGCTCTCTGAGGCTCTGCTCATTTCTCTTCATACTTTTCCCTCTGTTCCTCAGATAGCAAAATCTCCACCACTCTGTGCTTACAGGGCTGTCTGGCAGGGCTCTCTGCATCTCTCCCTAATGACACCCAAATTTTAAGCTCCGCCAGTTTCTGACTGGCTGCTCCATTGCTTTTAACAATGTGCAGTGGCATATATTGCTTTGTGGATTAATCAAATCAAATTTGATAGCCTTTGAAGGAATAGTTCCAAGGTCAGTGTTTGATATTTGTGTTGACTCCTAGAGGACTTCTAGCTGTCTCCTTTCCCGACTGTCTCTGCATTATACAGTTTAACCTGTATCTTCATTGAATCTACCAATTCCACCAAGTTGCATTTTACCACAATCCCCTAGCTTTGAGAATGCTCCTAGATTTGAACTTCTCCAAACTCGGTGGCAAATGAAGTCAGTTTTTTGGGAAAGGATTAGGGGCTGTTTTACAGTCTGCTTCCCCTCCCAGGCAAATTCTCTGAGCCAGGGCCCTAGAAACGAGGGTGGGGACAGCGGCAAGCTCCTCTCAGCAGCAGTCCTGCAGCAGGAGCTGAGGGCCTTGTGGTGGGGTGGGGGCAGTGCCTTCGGGTCTTCTCCGCTTGTCTCTCCCCACGTGGAGCCGCCGCCTCTGCCTTACTGGTCAGACCCAGGGAGAGTGGGGCCCTGGTATGCTCAGTGACTCGCCTAAGATTGGGCCTCCCTCCCACAGGCGTGCACTTGCTCAGCCGGGTAGCTGGGGCAGGAGAGAAACGCTGATGTCCTGCTGCTCCCCAGAAGAGAACCCTCCAGAGGGAGCTGAGTCTGGGCTGTGCCAGCCTGAAGCGGAGTCTCCAGCTCACTGAGCTGGAGCGGGGAGAGAGGCTGCAGTCTTGGGCACGTTTCACAGAACCACATTTCAGTAGATTTCTTTAATGGGTGTTTATTTGCTGTGTGCCCTGAAGACCATTTTCACCAGTTTTACTGGGGATCACCAGCAAAGATTCTTAAGCTGTCATGTTGGAAATTAGAAAGATTATGATTTGTTTTTTTTAAAGATATGGGTCACATGAGTCACATTGCCCTGTTTCTTTGCATGTCTCGTTTTTGTTGTTGGAAATTGGTCATTTTATGTAATTGATATTACCAATATTGGCCTTTCTTTATTTGCTTAGTAACTTGTCTGGGCTATCTCTGAAATTTGTCTTCCCCAGAGTGTGCAGCCATTCGTGTATCTCTTTGATTATGTTTATTTCTTCTTGCTTTCTTTGCAGCCTGGCTTCCGGGAGTCCACTCTCACAGCTGGCTTAGCGCGCAGCCAGTGCTGGGCAGAGGTTTCGCGAGCTGCTCAGAGCCGGCTTCCGCCCTGAAGGGCTGTGATCCTCCGCGCTGTGCCGATGTGGGAGGCGAGCGCGGGGCAGGCGCGGGCTTCGCTTTGGATGCGCTTTGGCTGGGCCCTTTCACGCCTGCGTTTGCGGCGCCACGTCGAACCGTCTCTTGTCACTGCGGCCGCCTCAGACTAGTAACGTCATGGCTCTCTCCATCCCCGAACACCGATATTTGCTTTGCAGAGTGTAAATTTCTGTTTTTGTCATTGTTTTCCAACTTCACTGTTCTTACTGGGTACGAGATTTGCCAACTTTCTCCACCCTAACCACGAATCCTGCTCGTTTTTTTTTTTTTAAATTAAGTTTTGAATTTCTTTTTCTAATTCTGTTGAAAATTATTCATTTCATTAAGGTTTTCATTTATCCATGCATATAAATATGCCTATATTTCTGATATACATTAATACACTAAATTTCATTACACAATACTAAAATTTAATAGTTTTTTAAAGCTTTTTTGTTTCTATTAATTATATTTTCTAGAGTCCTGAGATTTATTATCAGTACTTTTGGGGGGGTTGTGATAATAATAATAAACATCATAATGGAAATAAATAAATTATGTGCACCTAAGATCAATTTTAAAATATATCATGAGAAGTGATATTACATATACACCCATTTACATGGGAAGTGATACTGTATCAATTTTGCAAATAAATTTTGATTTAAAAAAGACTAGGATTAGCTTACATTGCATTTTTTCTAATTGTTGCTATAATGAATTGTCATAAACTTAGAGGCCTAAAATGGCACAAATTTAATTTCTCACGTGTCTGTTTGCCAGAGGTCTGGATGGGCTCAGCTGGTTTCTGTGCCCCAGGTCACACCAGGCTGAAATCCAGGTGTCAACAGGGCTGCCTTTCTTTTGAGGCTCTTAATAAAATCTTGCACACTCGTCAGGACATTGCAGGACTCACGTCCCTGTCTTTGCAGGATTGGGGGTCCCTGGCCCCTCCATCCTCAAGCCAGGAGTAGTGAATCAAATCACTGGGCTTTGAATCTTTGACTTCTTGTTCTTCTGCATCTCTTCTGTCTCCAGCTAGAGGAAGTTCTCAGTTATTAGAGGCCGATACGCCTGGGCCTACCTGGCTGTTCCTGGCTACCAGCTCCATCTTAAAGTATGTGGCCTTAATTCTGCCTGCAAAGTTCCCTTTGCACTGTGAGGTAGCTCACGCTCTGAGTGCAGGGATTAGGGCGTACACGTCGCTGAGGAGGGGCCTAAGGTATATGGGATCAAGTGCACATAGCCAGTAATTTCCAAACCAAGAATTCAAACCCAGAACCTTTCTGTTTCAAAGCCTACTTTGTTGTATTGTTATTGTCAGTATTAGTTGTAGTTGTGTTGGTATTTTCTTCTACTTCTCTTTGAATATCTTTTTTGTAAAATCTTAAACATGCAGCTTTTGCTAATTACTTTGATACAAACACAATGCCTTTGCATTACTGAAAATTTGAAAATAATAAAATTATATGGAAAAAAAAACACAAAGCAGTAGATAATCCTGCAATGTTGTGACCACAGCAAATATTTGTGTATATATTCCCAAGTTTTTTCTGCATGTGTACACACAAATGTATTAATACTTACATTAAAACTCAGGCTAATAATATTTTAGTTAATGTTATGTTAATTTCTGTTAACCTTAAATATACCTCAAAAATGTTAATTGATTAATATATTTCGCCACAAAATACACAAAATTTTTGTCAACCATTTTCTTAGTTTGGCTTTTTGAGTTATTTCAAAATGTTACTTATTTTATAAAAATTTATAAAGAATACCATTGTAAAGAAAAAAACATTTTCTTTTCGTATGAAAAACAATCGTCTGGATTTCTAGAGACTGAAAACAAGGGCACATAACATAGAATTCTGGCAAGTCTGGCAGAGCCTGGTAAAGCCGGAATGGTGACGGTGCATCTACCTATTTCCTCAGGTGAAGCAGGAGCTCTGAAATCCCTGAAACAGGTTTAAAGTATTTGTTAGGAGCTATCAACTCACTATCTATTAAAGCCATAACCAGATTAATCCTTACAAACTGTTAAATATGATATTTATTTCTAGTTGATTTGAGGCAAGAATATTTGTGAAAACATCGATTAATTATGTCTAACAAATTGTTAGGGCTTTGTTGTTGTCGTTGTTAGTGACCAGTCTGAAACCTGCACACTACGCCTGAGCTTCTTCCCTCTGTGAAACTCATGTGATTGGGTGGGGTCTGGCAATCCTGAAAGCCACAGGGCAAGCCAGAAGTTCAGAAACCCAAGTACAAGCTGGTGGTGCAGCCTTGAGTTCAGATTCCACAGGGAGAGCCAGACAGGCTGGACATACAGACAGTTTCTGTACTGCAGTCTTCAACTGAGTTCCCTGTTCTTTGGGGAACCTCAAGCTTTTCCCTTAAGCCTTCAACTGATTAAAGGAGGTCCACCCACCCGATGCAGGTAATCATATTTACTCAAAGTCCATGTATTTCAATGTTAATCATATCTAAAAAATAACTCCACAGCAACATCTAGACTGGTGTTTGACCAAAAAGTGGGCACCATAGTTTAGCCAAGGTGACAAAATTAACCATCACAAGAAAGTTTTCTTGTCACTGGAAACATTCAGCTCTCATTGTGTTGTCTTTAACTAAATAATTGTCAATTACATTGATACCCAGTTATGAGTCTCTTGTGTGATTAAACTATTTTGGGAATAAGCTCTTGCATGATAGCTTAGGTGGGAGAGCACAGATCTTTCACTTCTGTATGCCTAATTGTAAGGATCACCAACTACGTGCATTCCTAATGTGCACCGTGGCCCTGATCAGAAATCTTCAAAAAATTCCTACTACTTAAAAAATTTTTATATATTTTTTTGGGTCTGTTCATCAAACTGTGGCTCACAAGTCAAATCCAGCCCACCATCTGTTATCGTGAATCATGTTTCACTGGAACATAGTGCACTGATTCATTTCATGCTGTCTGTGGCAACATCCGTGCTGTAACTGCATTGTTGATTTCTTGCAACAAACATCCTAAGGTCTGCAAAGCTAGAAATATTGACTCTTTGTGCCTTTACAGGAGAAGTTTGGCAGCCCCAATGTGCGTCACAGCACTGATCCTTTATTTCAGAACTCTGCTATGTGTCTGTGCCCCGACCTGTGCTCTGCACATTTGCCTTGTCTCTTGGGGTGTCTCTGCAGGGATGTCTTTCCCCTCCTCACCTGTTGGAGGCTAAAGTGCTACTTTTTACCAAGTCCGTATCAAGTAATAGCTCAATCCGAGATGCCTTTCCTAATGTCTCTAGATACAGACTGACATTTTTTTGTCTTCTTTTTACTAATGGCTCTTTATACCTAATTTTGTCACTTATGTCATGCCTTTATGATTCCATTTGTCTCATTTCTCCCTTCTGAATGGCACACTTTGCAAATGTGGGCTACTCACCTTGGATTCACTGCAGTGTCCGGGTTTCCTAGGTACCTTATGGACTGTAAGTAACTGAAAACAATTTGTCGTGTAGAATTAAACTCTATTAAACTGCATTGAATTAAATTTTATATCTCTTAGTAATTTCCTTCACCCTTGTAAAAGAAACCTTTTCTATGGATAATGGGAAAGCACTGTCTTCAGCTGAAGCAGGATTTTAAAAGCTTTTTCTATAAACAGTCAGAGAGTAAATGTTTTGGGCTTCGTATACCATTAAGATTCAATGTTTCTCTCACATGTCCTTTTATTTTTTATCTTTAAAAATGTAAGAAAAAGATCTCAAATTATGAATAGCACGAAAACAGGTTATGGGAGGATTTAGCCTTCTGGAAGCAAATCTGTATGGCCCCCCTTCTCACGGACACCCACGGTTGAGAATGACTACCACAGAGGGACGGCCCGAGGTGGAAACCGGTGTGCAAATAGAATTGGAATTTGCGTCCTTACTGTACATTCACTTGTTCTAGGATAGACTTCTGGGGCTTAAATCTTCTTTTCTTTCTTTATAATACCATACATAAAATTGTTTCTAACACATGGTAGGAAAGAAACATACACATATATACACAATTATTTACAAACCTATTAAATGGATTTATATGTTCTAAGGACTGTTTTCTTCTTTCTGGCCATTTCAACTAGGACTCTAAGTACTAAACTTTTATACTGAATTTTTAAAATAGAGCATAATTTGATTATGAAGAGTGGGCTCCTGTTGACACTTGGTTCATGTAAAGAGAAATAGTGTTCTTCAAATGCCACAGTAGGCTGATTTCTGCAACACTGAAGGACAAGACATTTGTCCCTACAATGTATGTCATGATTTATAGCTACAGGCCTTTGGTCTTCTCACTCTCATATTTTGTGTAAAGTACAGTGCGTTGTGCTGGGCACTTTCCGAGGGTCACTCAGAAATGAACGGCAGTCTACTGGTATTTTCTCTCAGGAATTAATTGAGGTAATTACATCATTTGTAAACATTTGTCTGGTATTCGGGCACGTTGATTCTTTTCACTAGTTGTCAAGCATTAATTAACAGTTTCTGTTATCAGTACATAAATAAACTCTTAGAAAAATTACCGCACCAAGGAAAATTTAAACAGCGAAGATACAGATGAGACAGATATAAGTACGACATCCACGGATAACACTGACATGGCAGGCGGCTCAGCAGCCTTGCGCTCATGGCGTGTTCCAGGGACAGACTCCACACACTCTGTGCCGCCCGCTGCGCCTTCATCGTGGGTGAGTATTCGGCTGAGAAGCAACTCCTTGGTGTAGAAAGCATCAGATTTCAAACTGCGAAAGATACTGCTATTAAGGGTTTTGCTAACTTCCATGGCCGGTAATTTTGAAAAAAATACATTGTGAAGGTGTCGTGTTGTAAAGATGTAGAAGCAGTTGTGAAATAAAAAATACTCAGTTACACAATGAGTCAGATAAACATTTAGACGTGTGATTAATATCGAAGTCATCGTATCTCTAAGAAAGTATTGGTGTGACCAGAGCAATAGCATAAATATTTTATCCACTTCAGAGATTGTATAATTTGAATTTAATTCATACGTCAACAGTGTGTTGGGTTGAATAGTCCAATTAAAAGTTTCATTATATCTCTTAGAAAAAAATTAGAGACACACTTAACAAAAGAAATAAATTTGGAGAAATTGACAGTTTCAGGAAAAAAAATCAAGTTCCTACATGGCCCAAAACAAACAAAAAGCATTGGTAAAGTAGAAGGGAGAACCCGTTAATGGCATCCACATACCCACCCACGCTTTATCTAAGTCTTCATCATCAGCCTTGGAAAGTATTAAAATATTATATTAATTGTGGGATAATTTCAGGTACAGCTGTCTATGATCATGCAAGTCTCACCTTTTCTTAAAGGCCTGTGCAATAAACAGCTCATTGACAGCAACACAGGTTCTGATCAGGAATGGAAGTTTTTCTTTTGTTTAGTAACTGCTGTATCTACCTACAAAGATGCCTATCAATACAAGGTGCTCAATTAATTCTGCGTAAATGTTCTTCAGTCCTTAAATTTCTAATATACTCAATATCTGTTCATGTCAAATAGTACACACATACACACACATATATTTATGTATACACATATGCATATACATGTTTTTATATTACATAAATATATAGGTTTCTATATATGCGATTTTACCATTGGGGAATATTTTGTGTGGCTGTGTGGCGGGGATATTTAGTGCTCACCGTTAACCATTTGCTGTTCTATATTCCCTGGCTTCCGTTGCAGAGCTTTTAGCAGATGTGTAATGTGTCATTTTCAGGCCAAGGCTGTTGAGAGACCGTGCATCTCCTCCCGCCTTTTTGTCCCCTAATGCAGCTACTTGAAGGGCCCTTATTCTCAATGACAGTAACAGAAAGGGACTACTCAGGCTGTATTTGCCTTTAATATTAAACCCTTGGGATTCCGGTTTTATATGTTATATCAACAAAGGCCATCCTATTGTGGCTAATGCAGTTGTTTGATATCACCATCTAGCTAATGTGTATTATTTCACTTTTTCAAATGATGTTTCTTCTAGAAAATAAATCCTGATAAACCTGTAGTCTATGAGAAGAATGCGTTTATAAAACTCAGTGTTCTTTGACAAGATCCATCCACAGTGTTGACATTTATGGACTATTAGTCAAGTGAATTAATCATTATTTCTACCCCTTACAAATCTCTTTCTGCACCCCCCACCCCCTCCTCCAGCTGATGGTCTATCTAGACATGGAATCTCCAGCCTGTGATCTCAATCCTAACCTTTCCTATTTTTACTTTTTTGGGGACTCATCTTCATAATCTAACAACAATAACAAAAAAAGTCTTCAATGTTTATTCCTTCTAACTCCTTTATTCTATAAAGAGGAGCTTTAAGATTTCCCTTCATAATTTCTTCTCATCTCTGAAAACCTCTACATAGGCATTCCTTTATTTTTAGAAGCATTAATTGATATTCATTACTTTTCCAGACTCCTCACGCAATCATCCAATCGCCCCTGCAATCTGCTTTCATACTCTCTGTTCTCCTGAAAATGCTTCTGTTAATATATTTGACCTGTAGGTCCAGTGGCCTTTTTGTAGCACATGTATTACTTCAAATTTCAGCAGCACTTGAAAAAAGCAGATCATGTTTTGAAAGATGGTCCTTTATTTGAATTTTAAAATATCAAATTAGGGTAAATTTATTTTTCTCCATAGCACAAAATTTTGTCCAAAGTCTACATAAACATGAACCATCACAAAGTCTAAGATTTCGCATGTATACAGCATTTTTATTCTTTCCTCTATTTATTTCTGGTTTGCCCAACAAAAAAAGAAAAGAGGGGAAGAGTGTGAAACTTGTAC
Source organism: Lepilemur ruficaudatus (assembly GCA_963574885.1). Taxonomy (NCBI): domain Eukaryota; kingdom Metazoa; phylum Chordata; class Mammalia; order Primates; family Lepilemuridae; genus Lepilemur; species Lepilemur ruficaudatus. The sequence continues at coordinate 53,775 of CAUYRT010028520.1, forward strand.
ACTTTCTTTGCTGGTGTTTCTTTAATTTTAAAGAATAAAGAAAGAAGTATATTACTAACGAGTATTTTGGATGAAGTAACTTTCTGGGTAACCATGCAGATAAATGGACAAAAAAGGTCTCCTTGTAGCATTTTGAAGTTAAAATATTCTATACATCTATTATATTATGGGGTAACTTTTCCCAGCCTCTCCTCCACTTAGTTGACTATTTTCTGACTTAGGAATTTGTAGCTGGATCCGTGGTCTTTGTTTGGTGGTGAACTCCCCCACCTGTGCGAGGGCCTTGTCCACTGCATGTCAGAACGGGCCACTCACAGAGTTGTCTGTCCTAAGTCCGCAAGGCTTTTTTTGCTCTGGGGCAATGATTCCCTTCCCAGCTTCTGCATAAATTTTTGATTAACTCTTAGGCTGCCTCAGAGGTGAAGGTGGGCAATATTACCCCTTCTAAGGGAGCTTTGCCATTTTCTGCCCTTGCCTTTCATTTCTTCTCCAAGTTCCCTGACTTGGTCATTCCATTCAATGCCATGTCCAGCTAGGCCCTACGGGAGCATGACTCCTACATGCACCTGCCCAACACTGAAACCTCTTCAGAAAACAGCTATGTGTGCTCAGGTATTCTTGGATGGTTTAGGCATTTTATTTATGAGGAAGAAGTTTATATTAAGCTTTAGCCTCTTACATAATACAGACACAGTTCATTTACTGAGTGTTACACTGTTGCTTATGAAGAGTTTGTAGACTTCCTAGGTGAATTTTCTTATGCATTCTGCTGATTCATTAGGAATAGAAGGTTCTGTATAAGATATGGCCTTTGTTATAATTGATGACAATAACATTTTAAGTTTCAGAAAAAAGTTGATAATCTAAAATGACTTCAAGGACCCACACACAACCTAGTTGAAAAACAAAAATAGTAGGTATGTTGCATATTAAATATAATATTATTTGGAATAGCTTCTCACTTAAACTTAGACATTTATTCTCACATGCATCTAAGTGGGAGGTTCCATCATGGAGAATAATATTAAAATAATGGACTCTCTATAATCTTGATGGGTTAATCAACCCATGCTTTATAAACTCAAACTTACAAATTGCATGTATTCAGTCTTGTGTGGCCAGGGGGCGCATTTAAGATCTTTTTCACAACTAATTGATTCTCTCACATGTTCTTTCATGTAAAGACAGACATATGACTGAGTCATGAATTGAACATTTGGCTGGAACCTAGCATTGCAAATTCTTTTCCAGACTCTGGCTGTCACCATTTATTCTTGTGTGATTCATCCACTCATGCATGGGCTCATTCATTTAACAGATAATCAGATGATGCTTTCAAAGTGACAGGTACTGCTTTTAGCATTGAGGATTCTTAAAAACAGAGCAAATTATTTTTATAATATGGGTTCTGAACAATCCCTTACATCATAAAGCCAAGAGCATTCCTGACAGAGAACATACCAATTACAAAATTTATGAGATGGGAGACAGTTTGGTTTTTGAGGGAAAGAAAAGGAAACTGGCTGGGCACAGTGGCTCATGGCTGCAATCCCAGCACTTTGGGAGGCCTAGGTGATTCTCTTGAGGCCAAGAGTTCAAGAGCAGCCTGGGCAGCACAGTGAGGCCTTGTCTCTACAAAAAAATTTTTAAAAATTAGCCAGGAACGGTGGTGTGTGCCTATAGTTCCAGTTCCTCAGGAAGGCCGAGGCAGGAGGATTGCTTGAGCCCAGGAGTCCGCGGTACCGTGAACGTCGATCGAGCCACTGCACTGCAGCTTGGGTGATGGAGCACAGCTCTGTCTCTAAAAACAGAAAAAGAAAAAAAAAAGAAAGAAAAAGAAAAGGAAAGGAAAGAAAAAGATTGTGAGTGACGCTTTCTTACCAAGTAGGGCAGGGCTTGACGTTAAAGCAGGAAAAGCAGGGTCGGGAAGGGACTTACGAACGGAGGAAAACATTGAAGGGGTTTCAAACGGAACTTTATTGCTGATAGGAATGGGAGTTTAGTAACGGATTACTTTGGCTTCTGATGGAAAATAGATAACCTGAAGCAAGAATGAAAGCAGAGTGACCATTTAGTGTAACAGTTGAGAAGCATACATCTTTCCCAGGATGTTTTCATGCTACAATGTGGATCTGTCATTGAAATATGGCTGTAAAGACTCATTTCTCTCATGTTAGAGGTATAGAATAAGGTATCGAATAAAGGTAGGCTGAGTGATCCCTTTCCTAATCTAATGATAAAATGAAGCAAAGAGATAAGCAAGAAAACATTCCAAAGCAGAGAAGGTCCCTTTGTGATCTTATTTCTGGTCTTTCCAGTAAGGTTCTGTCTGCAGCATGTGATACAGTCTTGTTCTCTTTCTTGAGATGCTAAATCCTGACTTCTCAGAGGTGATGAGGACAGTTTTGTAGAAAAACACCTGAACTCCCCCAAGAGATCAACAGTATGTTTGAAAACAGTGGCTCTCAAAATTTTATGTGTACTAGAATCTCCTGGAGGGCTTTACACATCCCGCTGGACGTTACCTGCAGAATTTCAGATCCAGGAGGCTCGTGGTGGGCCCGGCAATCCGCGTTCCTAACAAGTGCTCAGAGCCGGCTACTACTGGTCAGGAGACCACATTTTCATGCCACAGCTTTAAAATTATATAAATGTTGTCTGAAATTTTAGTCAGAGAAGGACTGCTTAATGAGGGTCTTTTTGTTTTGTTGTTTTAAGAACAAATAATTACAAACAATGGCATATTGGATTGAGAAATTATTTTTGGCCATCATTCTAGCTTTATTTGCTTCTAAGTTTCTTATTATTAATATAACATATGTCAGGTTAATATAATGTAACAATATATTAATATAATATGATTGCTATAATTATCTGATTTTTAATATAAGGTATTGAAGATGTACACATTCAGACACTTTGAAGTCCAGACCAAAAAAAAAGAGAAAGGAAGAGGAAAATGAAAGGGAGGGGAAGCAGGGAAGGAAGACAGAGAGAGGGAAGAGGATGAGGAAGAGGAAGATGGAAAGGAAACACACGCTTGGTTTTACTAATTGGTTGGTGGCATCTGACTACTAGTAATATTCCATTTGACAAGGTCTGCTTTCTCCCCTATTGAGAACTTGTCTCCAGGAGATTTTCTATTGATAATTTACCATAGTTTTATAAAACCCTACCTATATTGCCAGGATTGGCCAATTATTAGGTGAACTAGAGTTATACTTTAGTATTTCTTTATCATTTTGAACCATCTCTTGCTCCTACGTCATGGTAAGATCATTAGCTTCAGTTTTTCAACTGTAAAATGGGGACACTTATCTACCTCACTGAGCTGTTGTGAGGATAAAACTATATGATGTGTGCAAAGCTTTAATGCACTACTGAGCCCTCAGCATGTCTTATCCTCCTTACATTCAATGTGACACGAATTTTTTGAATGAACAAAACAGAACATACACTCTAAAGGGTTGGATATTGTCCTCCCAAAATCCATGTCCCAGTGGAATCTCAAAATGTGCCCTTATTTGGAAATAGGTTCTTTGCAGATATAATTAGTTAAGGATCCTGAAGAAATTTCGGGAGACCCATAAGCCAGTAATTGGCACCTTATAAGAAGAGGAGAGGGCAGGGCGGTGTGCAGAGAGGTGGACAGCGTGCCGATGGACACAGAGCTTGGCACGAGCTGTCGGCAAGCCAAGCAGACCCGGGGCAGCAGGAGCTGGAGGAGGGCAGGGAGGAGTCTTCCCTGGAGACTTCAAAGAGGGCGTGGCCCTGCCGACACCGGGACTTCAGACTTGCAGCCTCTGGAACTATGAGCGAATACAGTTCTGTTGTTTTGAAACACCAAGTTCGTGGTGCTCTGCTGTGGCAGCCCTCGGAAACTGTCACGCACGCCAACCGCCTCTGCGTCCTCTGCCGGTTTTACAGTCATAGTTTGCGGCATAGCCCTTTCCTGCCTTCCTCTCTCCCGCCTGAAAGTGGGTTGTGTTAGATTCCTGAGGCTACTCTAACAAATTGCCGTATCTTGATGAATTAAAACAGTAGAAGTGTATTCTCTTACAGGTTAGGAGGCCGAAAGTGTGAAATCAAGTTCACTGGGCTGAAATCAAGGGATTTCCAGGGCTGTATTTCTACCGGAGGCTATAGGGGAAAATCTGTGTCCTTTTCTTTTTCAACTTCTAGGGGTCACCTGCCTTCCCAGGCTGGTGAAATTTCCCTCTGCTTCTCTATTACAAGAACACTTGTGATTTGAGCCCAAGCAAATAATCAGGATAATCTCTTCGTCTTAAGATCCTTGACTTGGTCACATCTATGATGTCCATTTTGCTATATGAAGTTAGAGTCACAAGTTCAAGGCATTAGGACATGGATACTCTTGGGGTCCGTTATTCAGCCTACCACCGGGGCTAACATTTTAATCTCTTTTATGCTTATTTTGGGTCCTCTTTCCGATCCTGATCTACATTCATTGCGCCCTCTCAGTTATACGGAATCCCAACACCCTAACCTGTTGACCTGCAAAAGCGGGCGGAGAAGCTAAAACAATGAAATAGATTATGTTTGGCAAACAGATATTGAAAGACATACAGAAGGCGCTATGCTTGCTCCGTGCTGCTGGCCTCAAGGCCAGACAAAACTCACGGAGTCGGTGAGGCTGGAGTAGAGGTGACTCCCCAAGAGCTTGCGACAAAGAGACCAAGACAAACACGGGCGGCGAAATCATCACACAGTGATGAGGCGTGTGCTCTCTAGGGGCAGCCCAGAGCTGTTTTGGAACATGGTGAGTGCTAACATCAAAAAATTCAATTAGATTGATTTCGGAATAAAATAAGAAAGATGTACTAGAATGTGCCTGGAATTAAGAAGCAAAAGTTTGATCAACTGTGTCAGACTATTTGGGAAAGTGGAGGTAAAGAGAAGAAGGAAGGTAAGCCTAGAATTGTAAAATTCAAACCCGAAGATCCAGGAGAAAGTGTCATTTTCAGACCTGTGACTTCCGGCATTACTGATTACTGACAGTGATTTCATTTTGGGGAAGATGAGCACATGGGATTATCAAAGCACAGTGCCATTAATCACGCGAACTACATAATTATAAACCACCAAGCTGGGGTTCTGAATCCAGCACACTCTTGACAGTGTTCAGGCTCTTTCCTGACCTCACACATCAGAGATAAAGTGCTGACCAGGCTGAGGCAGTTCCAGTGTTGCACTGCCTACAAAAATTAGATGAACTGTGTATATGCATGCGTGAACCCGAAGCGATGGCTTGAAAGTTTACTTTTGCGTTTGTTTTATACTTTAAGGTATTGTATGAATCACACAAAATTAACATGTATTATTTACATAATTAAATAATTATAAATAATTACATATTTCTTATAGAATAAAAGGCAGAAAATTTTTACAAAGAAGGTTTCAGAGAAGGATGGCATGTGCTTCTTCACGATGGCATTGCCCTTACAGTACTCAAAAAACCGAGTTTTGATTTTGTTGCATTATTTGTTTTTCCTTGGGTTGCTTCTCTTTCTATGTCTGTGTCAGGATCTTTTTCCATATGAACTAAAGTATTTCATATTTATTTATGTGTCTCAAGAAAAAGGTAATCACACTGTTTTTAACTCAAAGTTACTGTAAAGTTACTGAGATGTATGTCTTTTATGAACTAGCTGTTCTTGTGGCTTCATTGATATCTTTTTCTGTGGTTCCTTAAAAAGCAAAGCAATTATGATGTTGTGAACATTTTAGTGATAAGATTTTGGAAGACCGTTTCCATGGATAATAACTGAGTGCTTATGAACCATTCAGGTGACCACGTAGGAGAGCAGTTCCTTGGCATAAGTGAGGCGAATGCAGGATTCCAGGCAGGGGACATCTTACTAAGTTGTGCAGAAGGTCTGGTGGGGTCTTGTGTGGGATCAGAGCACTTACGCATCATAGTTCTGCTCAATGGGAGCACATTTATGTAAAATACAGATATAAAGCTGGGCCCCTTTTTCCCTGTGCAGAAACTAAGAGCCTAAATAAATCAGAAAGGAAACAGAAGAAAACAGAATTTTATTTCTTCTGTTATCAGTAGGTCTCCAGTGAACACTTGATGAGATGATTCTTCTTAAAACCTTGGCGTGAAATGTAGGCAGAGGGGAATTTTAGAAAGTGATGTCTTATGACCACTTATGAAACACAGATTTTGTTGTGTTGCTCTTCAGTCTGTGGAGTTGCATATACAGCATCACACTAGTCATACAAAAATATGGGGAAATACGAAAAAATATACTTCAAAATTATACCAATTATTATGTCCTTTGTTGGTGATTTTCTTGTGCTTTCTGTTTCTGCAGTTTCTAAAATTTCAATTAAATAAAAAGAATTTGTGGGATTATTTTTTAATCCAAGAAAATACCACAAAATGGAAAATTCTAGAGAACTTTAACATGGATGGTGCTTGCCAAATAAATGTAATATTGACCTTATAAGAGTTAATCTTGATTCTAAGGGTTTTCAAACATTAACAAATTTGTATTTTTCCGGTTATCCAATGAGCCACTAGCAGGAGGCAGCCGGGCAGTGTGAGTAGGAGGCCTCGCTGTGACTCCCCGAACTTCAGCTCTTGGCCCGCAGAGACACGCTCCTTCTCTGCTCCCTGCAGCCTCTATCACTACAAGCCACCGACACCACCAGCATTTGCTGAGCCATGTTTGATATTTCCATGTCCTTCATTCCTTTTGCCTTATTACTCTCCCCTTGAATCACTTTTATATATTTACCCCGTTTTTCATTTTGTCTCTGTCTCCATCGCCACCTTGCTGGTAGCGGGACCAGCATCTTTCTTTTGAGCTGCTGCTCCTCCCACTTCCACTCATCTGCTCCTCTCTGTGCAGAAGCAAGAATGATCTTTAGAAATAGATGTGTGCCATCACATTTATTTAAGGTACTTCGATCACTTTTTTTCTGTGCACCAGAATTAAGAAGACCTTGCAAGGCCTGTATGCTATCGTCCCCCTACCTCTCCAATCTCATCATATGTTGGCAGCTTCCTTATTTCTGTCACTCCACCATGAGGAAAGTTAAGGAGAGATAATGCAAGATCCCTAAACAGAGGACCTCCTGCTGGGAGAGGGCAAGCTGCAACTGGCTGTATAGCGCTGTATTCAGAGATGTATCTCTTTCCCCAGGCAGCTAATGGTTCTGGGAGGAAGTTCTCATTAAAATACACAAAGAGTGGTCATCTAATTTCACATGCTGCTGACAGTAAATGGGCTGTCCCAACATACGCAAACCCAGCTGGTTGTCGGGCTAACAGAGTTGAAGGTTTGTCATCTTACCCAAAAGTAAAGTGACAGAAGGCGTTATGGAGGCCCAGGTAGCCTGTGGATTGGCTACCAATAGCTGCCAAAAGCTTGAGTCAGACCAACTAGAAATGTCAGTTGCAATTTCTTTCTCCCTCCCCTCTTAATCAGATGCATGCATACAGTGGCAGATACTCATGCCACAGAATTGGAAAATCTTTAGCACCCGTTGGTGCAAGAGAAGCCTAGAACTTGGAGGGGAAATTGAAAAACTCTGATATAATACCTGCACTGGATATCACAGAATGAAGAAAACAATTTTGAAAATTATTTTATTACACCTCATTCTATGTTTAAAACTAATTTCTGTCATAATTACCTTTGTTTTTTTGCTCTTTCCCACTAACTTAAAACATAAAATGTAAAAGTAATAGAAGGAACTGTAGGGAAAAATAAGTAATCTTCAGTAGCTAGTGGAAGAAATTTCTGGGATTAGTTTTGACTTACTTATTCAGGATGAGATGGAAGTAAAATTTGGAAAATGATATATAAGAAGAAAGAAAGCTGGGAAAATAACAAATCAGTTTGTAGAATTATTGTCACAGATAACACTACTTCTGCGATGCCACTTGAAATAATCTACAGATTTTTTAGCAAAAGGCCGTTCTTTTTTCTTGGGAGGGTTTGTGGAGAGAATGAGTCAATTTTATCCTAATTATTTTATTAATAATAATTGGAATTTTCTGTCACTGTCAACATAAAAATTCTTAGGAGCCTACACTGTATATGTGAAATATTTTTATTTGTAAAATAATTAATGAAAGCAGACTTTGCAAAACAGAAATGAACTATAAATAACATAAACTGTAAATAATTTTTAAAATTTCACTCTTCTGAAAAAAATAGCATATTAGTGGTGGCCTCTTGGCTCACTGCTCCCAGAGAAGGAGGTGAAGAACTCAGTTGGCTACACACGAGTGGATCACTCCCCGCCACCCAAGAACAGTGTTGTGAATCTGCAGTGAAACAATGTGGGACACACAGCACAGAAATAAAGGTGAAAGGGAGATACATTTGCAAAAATTGTGCCAGAAATACAATAGGGAACAGATGGCAGTGCCTGCCAGGCTAGCCAGTGCAGTGCACTGTGACCCACAGGAGGATGCCAGGCTCCCCCACAGACTCCACACCCACTCAGACAGGTGCATGCCTGAAGTCAGTACAAAGCTCTGCCATGGGAGGACAGGCTCTGTGGAGAGGAGACAATAGCGGGAAACATTTTGAACTCTTCGGTGCTCTGTGCTGGATCCGCACTGGGTGGGGGAAGGACTGGTCTGGGTGGTAACCTCCCATGACCAAGACCATGTGAGGGAGCTTAGAGACAGGAGCCTTGCCCCTGGAGGTCAGCAGGATGAGAGCACAGGAAGTCAATGCCGAAAAGGGGTCCTGCCCATGGAAACCACTGGTGATTCGGGAAAAAAAGAGCCGGGCCCTCTGCTGAGCAGACATGAGTCTGTAGGACTTTGATGCTGAAGTAACAGCTGGCAGACTGTTGATTCAGCTCACCAGACGGGCTTCGGCCGACTCTTAAGTGTTTTCTCCCAGCGCTAGCTCTCCAAGGGTGGAAGGCCACAGTCTTTGGACTCTCCAGTCCAGAGACACTACAGCGGTGGCAGTTTCGGGCACCACTCCACTGCCAACCTGGGGACTTTAGTGCTGGGCCGGTGGACTCCACCCTTGGAGATGGGGAGAAGTGAGAAAAGCCACTTTCTCTGTGCAGCTGGTGTGAATCTGTGGGAATTTGGTGCTGAAAAAATAGTCAGTGGCCTGTAGATTTGGCCCACCAGACCAGGTTAGGCCATCAACTAAGAACATAACTCCAGGGCTTGTTCTCCAGGTCTGGGGGGGCACCAGCATTGGGGTTTGTGGACAGGGAAGGAAAACTCTGGCCAGAGATCTCAGCAATTGCCCCAATTGACCTCTGCCATCAGAAGCAGCCTTCCAAGTGTGATGAAAGAGCCCTGAATAACATATCAGTGGCTCCCCTTAGCATCAGGTCAAGCAACCATAGAAGCACACACATCCAGACTTGCATGTACAAGCTGTGATCTATCTTTCTCCTACCCTCGCTGTCAGGGAGAACAGGGTCCAAGCAACCCTCAGGAGTGGCAAGATCCCTTCCAAAGATCAGGGCTTTCATATACCCCATCAGGGTGACCAGAGCCTACCACAGAGACATCAGATTATCTCAATAACTGGCTCCTCCACACAGAATACGATCAACAATAGAGAGTATAACCCCATAACTTTACACAGTGCCATCCATCTAATGCTATTAGAGGGTAGTGGAGTCATATACACAAGTACGATCCACCAGCTGGGAACTTAAGCTGGGGACCAAACTCACTAGTCTCCAAACTCACTAGTCTCATTAGGTGAAGACAACAGGTCAGAGGTAACCCAACCTACTAAAATACCCCTAAGGCAATACAGGACCAGCATGCCTTTCCCCAGCACTGTCAAGGAACAACCCTTGGGACTTGGAGATAAGGCCATAACCAGTCCTTGCACCCCCAATTCTCGACCAAGAAGCCTGATGAGAAAGAATTAGCAAAAGAACACAGGAAACATGAAAGATCAGAGCAAAAAGTCTTCCCCCAAAGAAATAATTACATCCTCAACAATGGATACCAACTTAAATGAAATGATTAAAACTACAGAGGAAGAATTCTGCATATGGATTATAAGAAAACTCAATGGAATTGAAGAGAAAATAGAAACCCAACACAAAGAAGCCACAAGAACAATACAGTAAATAAATAAAAAATTCTCTAAAGAAATTGAAGTATTACAAAAGAACCAAACAGAAATACTGGAAATGAAATAGGCGTTCAAGAAACGACAAAATGGAGTGGAAAGCCTTAAGAATAGGGTGGATCATGCAGAGAAAAGAATCTCAGAGCTTGAAGATAAAGCTTATGTGCTAAACAAATCAGATGAAGAAAAAGAATACAGAAATAAGAGACATGAACAAAACATACAAGAAATATGGGATTATGTAAAGAAACCAAACATAATAATTATAAGCATCCCTGAGACAGAAGAAGAAAATACACAATGTCTGGAAAATCTATTTCTTGGAATAATGGAGGAAAACTTACCTGGCCTGGCCAGAAATCTAGATATCCTGGCATAAGAAGCACACAGAACTTCAGGGAGACTCAATGTGAAAAGGCAATCACCATGTCACATAGTTCTTACGATGGACAAGTAAACATGAAAGAGGTAATCCTTTGAGCAGTAAGATGAAAGCAGCAGGTAACCTACAAAGGAAAACCTTTCAGACTAACTGCAGACTTCTCAACTGAAACTTTACAAGCCAGAAAGAACTGGGGAATCATCCTTAATCTTCTAAAACACAATAATGGCCGAGCTAGAATTCTTTATCCAGAAAAACTGTATTTCTTATATGAGGGAGAAATAAAGATGTTCCCAAACAAGCAATAATGATGGAATTTGTGAAGACCAGACCTGCCTTGCAAGAAGTACTCAGACCTACATTATTCACTGAACAGTGCAATAGACATCCACCAATGTAACATTACTCAAGAGTTAAATTCCACAACATTGATTCCACAATGGCTTGAGAGGTAAAACAAAACAATAAAAATTTATCAAACAGTATGAAAAAAAATCTACCCCAAATATCAATTATCTCAATAAATGTGAATGGCTTAAATTGTCCACTTAAGAAACCTAGACTGGCTGAGTGAATGATAATAATAATAATAATAATAATAATAAAAAGCCAAGTATCTGCTGTCTCCAGGAAAAGCATCTTACCCGCAAAGATGCTTTCAAACTCAAGGTGAAGGGTTGGAAAGCAAAATTCCAGGCAAATGGAACCCAAAGAAAGGTGGGGTAGCCATTCTTATATCAGATAGAATAAGCTTTAAAACAGCATGAATAAAGACAGAAAAATATGGCCACTACATAATGGTGGAAGGAAAAATCCAACAAGAAGTCTTAACAATTCTTAGTATTTATGCACCCAACACAGGAGGGCCCAGATACATAAAGCAAGCCCTATCTGATGTAAATAACATGATAAATCGTAATACCATAGTATCAGGGATTTCAACACCCCACTGACTGACCTGGGCAGATCCTCCAAGTAGAAAATAAGCAAAGAAACAATGGACTTAAACAGAGCTCTAGAACAAATGGGCCTAACAGACATATACAGAACGTTCCACCCAAACAAAACTGAATATACATTCTCATCAGCTCATGGAACTCTCTCTAAAATCAATCACATCCTAGGCCACAAATCAGATCTCAACACATTTACAAAAATAGAAATATCATGTATCTTCTCACACCATACTGGAATAAAACTAGAGATCAATTCCAACAAAAACATGCACCACTTCACAAAGTCATGGAAAATAAACAATCTATTGCTGAATGAATATTGAGTCAAGGAGGAGATCCAGATGGAACTCAAATGATGAAACTAAATGATAATGGGGATAAAAATTATCAAAATCTGTGGGATACAGCAAAAGCATTCCTGAGAGGAAAACCAATAGCATTAAATGCTCACATCCAAAAGATGGAAAGTTTGCAAATCAACAAAATAATAAACTGTCTCAAGGAATTGGAGAAGGAAGATCAAATCAATCCTAAACCCAGCAGAAGAAAAGAAATAAATAAGATCATAGAAGAACTAAATGAAATTGAGAACAAAAGAACTATACAGAAGATTAATAAAACCAAAAGTTGGTTTTTTGAAAACATACATAACATTGACAGCCCTCTTGCGAGATTGACAAGAACCAGAAAGGAAAGGACCCTAATAAGCTCAATTAGAAAAGAAAAAGGAGAGGTCACTGCAGACATCAAAGAAATACAAAACATTATCCTGAATACTATAAAAATCTATATGCCTAAGAACTACAAAATGTGGGGGAAATGGACAAATTCTTAGAAACACAGAACCTCACTAGGCTCAATCAGGAAGAAATAGAATTCCTGAATAGACCAACATCAATCACAAAAAGTTAAGCATCAATTAAAAATCTCCCAATAAAAAAAGTTCCAGACCAGATGGGTTCACACCTAAATTTTACCAAACTTACAAAGAAGAACTCATAGCTATACTGCAGAAATTATTCCACAACATTGAGAAGGATGGAATCCTCCCCAACTCATTCTATGAAGCCAATATCACCTTGATACCAAAGCCAGGTAAGGACACAACAACAACAACAAAAAGAAAACTATGGACCAATAACCCTCATGGATATAGATGCAAAAATCCTCAACAAAATCTCAGCAAAGCAAATTGAACAGCACATCAAAAAAATAATTCATCATGATCAGGTGGACTTTATGCCAGAGATGCAAGTATGATTCAACATATGCAAATCTGTAAATGTAATACACCACATAAATAAAATCAAGAACAAAGACCATATGATTCTCTTAAGAGATGTAGAAAAAGCATTTGACAAAATCCAGCACACTTTTATGACAAAAAACTCTTAACAAAATAGGCATAGATGGGTCATACCTTAAAATTATTAAAGCCATATATGATAAACCCACAGCCAACATAATACTGAATGAGGAAAAATTGAAAGAATTCCCACTTATAACTGGAACAAGACAAAGTTGCCCACTATCTCTAATTCTATTCCACATAGTGCTAGAAGTTCCTGTCACACCAATCAGACAAGAGAGGGGAATTAATGGTATCCACATGGGGGCATAAGAGGTCAAACTCTCACTGTTTGAGGCCTTTATGATATTATATCCCAATTATTCAACCAAGAGACTCCTGAAATTGATACATGAGTTCAATAAAGTCTCAGACACAAAATCAATCCACACAAATCAGTGGCATTCTTATGGCAATAATCAAGCTGAAAATCAAATCAAAGATGCAAAATCTTTCACAATAGCATCAAAGAAAATTAAATATTTAGAAATATATTTAATGAACGTGGTGAGAGACCTGTAGAGGGAGAACTATGAAACACTGAGAAAATAAATTGTAAAAGATGTAAACAGATGCAAAACCCTACCATGATCATGGATTGGTAGAATCAATATTCTTAAAATGTCCATCGTATCTAAAGTGATGTACGAAATTAATACAATCGCTATCAAAATACCAACATCATTCTTTGCAGATCTAGAAAAAACAATTCTACTCTTTGTATGGAACCAGAGAAGACCTTGTGTAGCCAAAGAAATCTTAAGCAAAAAGAACAAATTGGGAGGCATCAGTCTATCAGACTTACAGCTTTACTAGAAGGCTATGGTAACCAAAACATCATGTTATTGGCACAATAATAGAGACATAGACCTTTGGAACAGGACTGAGAATCCAGAGATGAAACTCTCCTCATATTGTCATCTGATCTTTGACAAAGTAGACAAAAATATACCCTGGGGAAAAGAATCTCTGTTCAATAAATGGTGCTTGGAAAACTGGGTAACCACATGCAGAAGATTGAAACTGGACCCCTACCTCTCATGTCTCACAAAAATCTACTCATGATGGATAACAGACTTAAACC
>CAUYRT010028521.1:0-13141 GCA_963574885.1 Lepilemur ruficaudatus
GAGACCAGACTGGGCAACATAGTGAGACTCTACCACTATAAAAAAAAATTTTTTTTCATTATCTTTCAGTGCCCAACAAAAAACAACCAAAAGGTATGTCTTAGTTAATTTGAGTTGCTATAACAAAATACCTTAGACTGAATAATTTATAAAAAATGGAATTTAGGCTAGGTGTAGTGGCTCATGCCTGTAATCCTAGCATTCTGGGAGGCCAAGGTGGGAGGACAGCTTGAGGTCAGGAGTTCAAGATCAGCCTGAGCAAGAGTAAGACCCTGTCTCTATCAAAAATAGAAAAAAATTAGCTGGCCATGGTGTTGCATATCTGAGCCCAGGAGTTTGAGGTTGCAGTAAGCTATGCTGATGCCACTGCACTCTAGCCCTGGTGACAGAGTGAGACTGTCTCAAAACAAAACAAACAAACAAACAAAAAAATCCCAGAATTTATTGCTCACAGTTCTGGAGACTGGGAAGTCCACAATCAAGGTGCCAGCACTTTTGGTGTCTGGTGAGGTCCCATTCCTCATAGATGGTGATTTCTATGTATCCTCATGTGGCAGAAGGGGCAAGACCACTCCTTTCAACCTCTTTTATACAGGCATTAAACTTATTCATGAGGGTGGAGCCCTCATGACTGAATCACCTTCTAAAGGCTCCACCTCTTAATATTATTGCATTGGGGTTTAGGTTTAAACATGTGAGTTTTGTGGGGACATCAGCATTCAGACTATAGCAATGGGTATTAGCATGTCATGGCTCAAGGTGAACTCTGTAGGCTAGTTTGATTTGTTCTTACATCAAACTTGACTGATTCAGGAGAGGAAAAGAGTAATGTAAAGCTATAAAAACGACCATTTATAGTATATTATAAATAATTTTATTTACATTATTTTTAAGTAATATGGTAATTTTGGACAAATCTAGAAAGAAATGTTGAATGTTGTCTAATAAGAAAGGTTAATTTTCTAGCTGTTGTGTATATGCCACTAATAAATTCACTCATTCATTCAAACTAGAACATAAGCTCAGTGTGGGCAAGAATTTTTGTTTTGTTCGTTGCTGAATCAATTGTGCCTAGAACGGGGCCTGACACATAGTAAGTGCTCAATAAATATTTATTGAGTAACTATTTTAGTTGATAACTAGAAATAGACATTTCCTGCACTCCCCTTTCACAATCTAGTTAAATAATAATACAAGGTCATATATATTTTAAAAGTTATTTTCCCATTGTCTTTCCTAAAATCTAACAGTAAACTGTAGCCAAACGGTGACAAACCTAACCAAGTTCTGAATTGAAGGAGGCCAGATTAATGAGATTTCATCATATTTTAAAGAGGACATAAAGGAAGCAAAAGATTAACATAAAAATGAATGTTCTCCTCCCGCAAATTCACAGCACTACCTCTTATAAGCACAGACAAATCGGAAAAGGAAACAAATATCTATTCATCTTATAATTAATTAAAAACAAACTCATAAGTTGAAAAATATAGAGAAGAGAAAGTCAATTTCTCTAACTACCAAAAAGATCTTTCCCTTAAAGAAAAAGTTGACTTATAATTAATGTTGTTGTTGAGGGACTACCAACTTTAAAGCTCTTTTAAATCTTGGATTGTTAGGTATTTTTTGCTTTGGCAGATAGGTTGAGATCAGCATTTGCAAAGTTTCACTTTCAACTCTGTTTTCCAGTAAAATCACATACACAGAGGAGCATTTTGCTCAGTCCACCCACTCATTTCCCCAGTGGCAGAAGGCGCTGTTCCCTCTAATGGTATAGTAGGGCCATCAGGGACCTCCTGGTGGTGGGCTGAAGTTGCAAAGTGGAAGATTATATCTATGTTGCTTCAAGAGCTTTCTTTCTCCTTAGCTCCTTTGTGGTGGGCCCACTAGACAGAGCTGCATCATTCACGTGCTCTCTTCAAACTCCTGTATTTTGCTATGTATCAATAGGTGACGATACAAAAAAAAAAAGATTAATCTCTGCTAATAAACATCTACCTACTGTTGTCTTATTATAATTAGCAGCTTCATGTAAATATCATTTTTTCTTTATCTTGAAAACTCTGGTATGAATAATTTCTGGCACAGTGCCTTCTAGTCCATAAATACTTGCTGAATAAAAATGATTGTGTGATGGCCCTGCATTCTGTTCCATTCAAGTCAACTTAGCAAATATTTAGTTAGCATTTCAAGTCTTCCTGGCACCATGTTAAACTCTAGAGATTTTTAAAATATAGACACCATCTCTGTGCATGACAAGCTCAATAATTTTCTAGAATAACACCAATGGTGGAATTTTCAGGCACCATGGAAGACCAATAGGGCAAATGTTTCTAGATTAGATATCATTTTAGACCCCTTAAAGTCGGTGGTCTATTCTGCCAATTTGTAAGGCCTGCTAATTTTTGCCACATCTTCTTCTCCACATGCATATCTCTAATAACCAGAAAGAGTTCTTAGATATGATTCCAAATGCTATTTTTAAGGCTGTGATGTTAGGTTTCAGTAATTCCTTTAGGACTCAGTAAGAAGTTTATATTTTAAAATCCATTTCATCACCAATCATGAGCTCAGAGAGCTCAATGTGGCTGGGAACAAACACAACCTTGTTGACTGTTATTACTTTACATTCATGACCACCAACCTCAGCTGGGTGCAGAGAGCCATCCAGTAGTCTTACACATTTCACTAGCCAAGTCACTTTCCCACTAAGCCGGGAAATTGCTTCATTACTTTTTCTTTCATTTCTGGTCTCTAATACCTTCCCCTTCCCACTCCCATTGATGAGCTACTTCCTACTTAACTGAGAAAACAGAAGTGATGAGAAAGACCACATCCTTCCCCAGCTACTAACTCACTGACATCTGGACCACATACTTGATCTTCCCTTCTATTGCTACAGATGAACTAACATTGCTCTAAGGTCAACTCTCCACGTGGGTACTAGATCTCATCCTCCTGCCTGCTGCAGAACATTGCTCCAACAATTTTTCCTCTCTTTCTTCTGCATCATCACCTCATCGCAGTCTTTCTTATTTAATTATTGATTTATTTATTTTTAGAGGCAGGGTCTTGTTCTATTGCCCAGGCTAGAGTGCAGTGGCATGACCACAGCTCACTACAACCTCCAACTCCTGGTCTCAAGCCATCCTCCTACCTCAGCCTCCTGAGTAGCTGGGACTATACGCATACGCCACCATGGACCATGCCTGGCTAATTTTTTTCTATTTTTTGTAGAAACAGGGTCTCACTATATTGCCCAGGCTGGTCTCAGACTCCTGGCCTCAAGGGATCCTGCCGCCTTGGCCTCCTAAAGTGCTGGGATTACAGGCGTGAGCCACTGCACCCAGGGCCCTCTTTATCTTTCCTGGATCATCCCCATCAACTTTCAAATAAGCTGTAGCACCTGCCCTTTTGAAAAATGCCTCCCTCCCTTGGTGCTTGCCCTGTACCACCCTTTTCTTCTGCTCCTATTCATGAAAAAACTCCTCAAAAGAGTCATGTTCCTCTCTACTTTCCCTCTTCTGTCTTTAATCTAGTTCGGTCATATTTTTACCCTCACGGCTGTACTGAAACAGCTTGTATCAAAGTCACTAACGGTTTCCCCATTGCCAAATTAAATGGTCTATTCTCAATCCTTATCTTATCAGGAGTATTTAACTTACTTAGCTCCTCACTTCCTTCTTTTGGCTTCCAGGACACACGCCCTTTTGCTTCTCCTCCCTCTTTTCTGGATGGTTTTTCTCAGTCTCCGCTAGCAAAAAGAGATTTACATAATAAGTTGCTTGGAAACAGGGTTCATTGGTTCCAGAGGCTCAAAGCCAGCGTTGACAGTTCATTAGTAAAGATGGCTTTACTGGGCAAGTGTTCATCTGAGAACATCTTATCTGCATTACTGCTCCTAAAGAATGTCTAGTGGGTTCTCTCTTCACTTTTTTGATTGTTTCCTTTGCTGAGCAGAAGCTTTTTAGCTGACTGTAATCCCAATTGCCTATTTTTGCTTTGGCTGCCTATGCTTTTGAGGTCTTACACAAAAAATCATTGCCCAGACCTGTGTCTTGGAGTGTTTCCCCAATGTTTGTTCTCTAGTAGTTTCAGGTCTTCAATACATTTTGATTTGATTTTTGTTTATGTTGAGAGATAAGTGTCATTCTTTTGCATATAGTTATCCAGTTTTCTTCCTACGTATTAAAAAGAGTGACCTTTTCTCATTATTTGTTTTTGGTGCCTTTGTTGAAGATCAGTTTTTTGTAAATGTGGGAATTTATATCTGGGTTCTCTATTCTGTTCCATTGGTCTATGTGTCTATTTTTATGCCAATTCCATGCTGTTTTGGTTATTATAGCTTTGTTGTAAATTTTAAAGTCAGGTAATATGATGCCTCCAGCTTTGTTCTTTTTGTTCTGGATTGCTTTGGCTATTTGAGGTATTTTGTGGTTCCATATAAATTTGAGGATTTTTTGCTATTTCTGTAATGAATGCCATTGGTGTTTTGATAGGGATTACACTGAATCTGTAAATTAATTTGAATAGACATTTTAACAATATTAATTCTCCCAATCCATGAGCATGGAGTATCTTCCCATTTTTTTGTGTCCTTTTTTATTTCTTTCATCTGATTTTTATAGCTCTCCTTGTACACATCTTTCCCTTCTTTGGTTAGATTAATTCCTAGGTATTTTATACTTTTTGTAACTAGCATAAATGGGATTGCTTTCTTGATTTCTTTTTCAGATTGTTCTCTGTTGGCATTTATAAATGCTACTGATTTTTCTATGCTGATTTTGTATCCTGCAACTTTACTAAATTCATTTATCAGTTCTAACAGGTTTTTGGTGAGTCATTAGGTTTTTCTAGGTATAAGATCATGTCTGTGGACAAGGTTAATTCGACTTAGTGGGAAGCCTTATCAAAGCAGAGATGTGTGAAAGGTTTTTAGAAAGGCCTCAGACACAGGTCTTATCTCAGACATGTAAACATGAGCTGCCTTTCCTTTGGGTCTTCTCTGCCCTATTTTTTCTGGGTCCAACAAAAGTGATTTCATCCCGGTATCTGCAACTTTCACACCTAGGACAGCTTATTATCTCTGTCTACGCCCATTACCTAAAGGATCTTATATCCAAATTGATGGCATAAAACTCCCCAATTTATATGAATCCACAGTCCAACCGTCTCCCCTGAGCTGCAGCTGCCCTATGTCTAGCATCTCATCCCACATTTCCTAAAGCCATCTCAAAGTTAACATTTTCAAAACCAAACACTCAGTTTCTTCTCCTAGACTTGCAATTGCCATTTCAGTAAATGGCAGCTCCATCTTTTGCATTATTCGTGTCTGAAATCCTATCATGCCCTTCATCCAATTGATAGCAAAACCTTTTGGATCTATCTTTAAAAATTGGACCTCACCTACACCGCAATTCTGGTCTAAGCCACATCATCTCTCACCTGGGTTGGTACAAGAACTTCCTAATTGGTCCCCTGGCCTCCACTTTTGCCCCCTTAGAGGCCCTATTCACGTGCACCGCAGGTCATATCACCCCTCTGTCAGAACCTCCCACTTCACTCAGAGATAAAGCCAGAGTCCTTCAATGACTCCCTGTGACCCAACAAGTGTTCTAAATCTCCTCCTCCTCCAACACTCTCTGATTTCATCTGAATCCCTTTTTATCTCCCTCCTACTGAAACCCCACTGCCCTCCTTGCTGTTCTTTCATCAGGCCAAGCAAGGTCCTGCCTCAGGACCTTTGTATATTACCTGGAATGTGCTTCCTCCAGAGAGCCACCGAGCTTGTTCCTTTACTGCTCTAATGTCACCTTCGCAGATAGCCCTTCCTCCATCTTCATAAAGAAAAAGAAAAAAATCCCCTACCCCTGTTCTCAGAACTTCCTAACCTTTTTACTATGCTTTATTTTTCTTCTTAACATTTATCACCATAGGATATATATATATACTGTGGTATTTATATATATAAAATTTGTTTCTACCAGAATGTGGCTCCACGAGAGTTGGGACTTCATCTGTATTGTTCATTGTAGCCCCAGTGTCTAAAGATGTGCTTGGAACATAGATAATGTTAAATATATATGTGTTGAATGAATGATTAAATGATTAAATAAATGAAAGACACTATTTACCATTATCATCGTAAATCAGCAGTATTTATTGAAAATCTATTAGTTACAACTAGGGCTAGGTTCTCAAGGAACATCAGAAAAATATCAATTATGCTGACTCCCTTCAACAAATAATCTGTTATGTATTAGCTCATGAAAAAAAGAAATAGAAATAAGAAATTCAAAAACTTTGCAACATGCAGTTCTCTAAGAGATATAGGAAAAACTGTACTCTTTACTCTAAACACAGCACCTCTGATGTTGGATGTTGAGAGCTTCTCCCCCACACATCAACCAATTCTCCAGCAGACACCTTCTGGGCATCCTCTAATTTAATTCATCTCTGACACTGTGTCCCTGGAGTTAGCATCAGATCCCACAGGTTGAGAGCTCATTCCCACAAGACTGGCCCCTACTTCAGATGCCCGTCGCAAGCCCCAGGTCATGACCTGCGCTCCTGACCAATTGGTTAAAAATCAGGGTTTTCACAATGGGCTCCTCAGTTTCAATTAATTTTCTAGAGGGGCTCATAGAACTCAAGGAAACACTTTACTTATGTTTACCCAGTTATTATAAAGGTTATTATGACTTATTACAAAGGATACAGATGAACAGCCAGATGGAGGAGATGCATGGGACAAGGCACGTGGTGTGCCACCTCACAGGCATCTCCATGTCTTCAGCTATCCGGGAGCTCCTTGTCCTCCTCAGTCCTTTTGGGTTCTTATGGAGGCTTCATTAGTAAGCATGGCTGATTCCATCAGTGGCCAGTGATGATCTGCCCAGCCTTCATCCCCTCTTCCTTCATTGGAGATGGCAGGGTAGGTGGGAGTTCAGGGGAGTTGTGGTAACTGAAAGTTCCAACCCCTCTCATCACATGGTTTGTTCCCCTGGCAACCAGCCCCCATCCTGAGGCTACCCAGGAGCCCCCAGCCCATCAGTCATCTCACCTTTGGAGATTCCAAAGGTATTAGAAGCTGTGTGCCAGGAACCAGGCAGATACCAAACACGCATTTCTTATTATATCACAATAGCACAAGTTTTATGTAAAAATAGTGCTAAGGTGTAGTCAGTCATTATTATTAGATTCTTCAACTAAAATAGTGCTTTGTGGTCTAGGTGCTAATGTGGGGTAGAGTTTAAAAGAAGAATTAAATTACCTGGTTAATGTCAATTTGAGAAGACATTTTCATTTTGACTTGTGGTCTCAATATGTGTGATAAAAGAATTAGCCACAAACCAATTAAGAACATGTAATGTGGTTTTCTCTAACTGGAAAATATTCAAAGATGTCCTATTTACCATTTATACATAGTTGCCATTTTCTTGTTTTTACATTTGAATTCTTTTTTTTTTTTTTTTTTTTTTTTTTGAGACAGAGTCTCACTCTGTTGCCTGGGCTAGAGTGCCATGGCATCAGCCTAGCTCACAGCAACCTCAAACTCCTGGGCTCAAGTGATCCTCCTGCCTCAGCCTCCTGAGTAACTGGGACCACAGGCGTGCACCACTATGCCTGGCTAATTTTTTTCTATTTTTAATTGTTTGGCTAATTTCTTTCCATCTATAGTAGAGACAGGGTCTCACTCTTGCTCAGACTGGTCTCTAACTCCTGAGCTCAAGCAATCCTCCCGTCTTGGCCTCAAAAAGTGCTAAGATTACAGGCGTGAGCCACTGCGCCCGGCTCTTACGTTTGAATTCTTATTTAGCATGAGGTTAACATACCTTATAACAAGTTTTCTGTTATGTATTTATGTTCCATCTTATTTCAGAAAGAATATAAGGCAACTACATAAGCATCTAAATTTAATGGCATAATTTGACTTTAGATACAAGCAATATAAAAGAAATTTCACTGGTTGAAATACAGCAATTTTAAAAGTTTCATCTGTATTCTTTAGAATGAGTCAAAGGTACATATCATAAATGCCTTTTAACTTATGAATATTATTTGTTTAATGAGTCCCTTATTATATGTAAAGCTATCTGCTCCTTGCTTTCTGATCTCATTTACACGTAATAACAAAACAATGTTATTTCTGTTTTACGGAGTAGTAGGTGGAAGTATATAGAGGTTAAGTAACTTGCTCCAAGTCCTACAACTTATGAAGGGGCGGAGCTGGGATTTGAACCTGGGTCTGTCTCTAAAACCCATACCCTGTGCTTTTAGTTACCATGACATATCCTTCTTGTCCTCTCGTGGTGTTCATAGTGATCTCACTGCTGATGTGAGGGAAGAGGCAACTCAGGAAAGTGCATTGGAACTTAAAAACCTAAACTGAATGAGAATAGTTGCTGCACCTACATGCTTTGTAGTCCGCCTCCCCACAGACACCCCAGGCACTGTCAGCCTTAGAGAGATTCCTTGAGCACTTGCTGAAGTTGCCTTGCTCTGGTAGTAGCAATAAGTTAGAGAGAGAGAGAGTTTCTGTAGTATTTTGATTCATAAATGTGTTCATTGCTTGGTAGCATGAGGCTGGTTCCTCTTTTCTATGTCTCATCCAGCATGCTACTTGGATTTCAAAAGATGTAATTGGCTGGTGAGTTATAATCCTGGTGGGATTTTGTGGGGCTGGAGAAATTTGGAAGTTGCTGGAAGGCACATGGCAGTAACAGGACCTGGTGGAGTCCCATAAGCTCTATCGTCCCCATAAACCCTATCAAGGCAGTCCCCTGGACAGAGAACGGTTAACGATATTAGATAAAGAAACCAGACTGGAGTTTGCCTCAGCAGCACAAATATTATAATTGGAACAGAATGATGAAGATGGACATGACCCTGATCATGGATAACATGCAAATTTGTGAACTAGTTCCGCTCATTGAAAATAAGAACTTAGGCTACTTGGCTTTCCACCATTGTTCAAATTTCAAGGTTATTTCCTTTTAAATTAATATATCTATATCAAGGTAGGTTTCACAATGCAATGCAATTAACTTAGGAGTCTATAAATACTGCATCAAACAGATAACATAAGGCCTACACCATTGCCACAGCTATCAAAACATGGAGGAAAGATAAAATAAGAACATGATGTCTTAAAACATGTTTAACCTTCTTTGGTAATTGGTTGGCTCTTAACGGTAAGAAAGAGAAAGTTGTTAAAAATGGCAAATTTAGAAAGGAGGACAGCAGGCCTTTGACCACAGTGGAGAAACTGACAAGAAGTGCTGATTTGTGTGAAAGGTAATTTAGTTGCTTACTTGTTATAGTTCTGGTCCCCATCAGACATCCACATGAAGCTCCCAGGGAGAGTGTGGATATGCAGGAGACATGCATGTGGGACAGTGGTTGAAGGAAGGTGAGTGAGCCCAGGAAAAGAGCTCAGGGAAAAGGCAGGTGCCGGGACTGCCCCTCGATGTGGGTGAAGTCAGAGGGCCAGGAGAGAAACCCAGGCCGGGGCGTGGAGGGGGACAGATGTCACTAGTAGGAGTGAGAAAGAGAGGTAGGACCTCAGCCCAGAAGACAGCATCCAAGTAGACAAGGGAAGTGAGAATTTTGAGTAATCAAGAAGGACAAATGCTTAAGTGAGGATTCACAGGACTTCGCCTTGCGAAGGACACCATTTTGGAAGAGCAGCTTTATGGGAAGAGCAAAGGCAAAAATCACAATAAAAGGACTGAAGACCAACTGGAAATGGTAACTTGGATGTAGTTACCAAGGAGGTAGAGAATCTGATTGAAAAGTTCAGAATAGGAAACACAGAGTCGGTAGTTTGAAGGGTTCAAGAAATGTAAACTTAGGGAAGTCTAGTCGAAACCATCCCATGCTACAAATGGATAGGTCACAGATAATAGGTACAGTGGTTTTGGAGTCTGAGGTCGGGCCCTATGTTCATCTCTGGATATTTCTGTCATGAGTTCTAAACCAACTGAGAGAAACCAAAGAGTCAGCAGGTGAAATTCAAAATATCAAAATATTTATAATATTTTAGTTATTTAAATCTTCAATTTAATATTTAAACATTAATTTTAAATACTCAAATAATTTTAAACATTGGAAATATTTTAAATGATGCAACTGATAATGGCAAGCATGGCTTCGATGGGTGGCAACCCAGAACTTGGTAATACTGATCCTCCCAGAATAGACGGGTATACCCCGCCAACCCAGCTGGCATGGGACCGCCGCGGGCCCCCATGCGGGGGCTTACTCCTCTGAAGCTTGCAGAGTGTTGGAGGAGCAGACCAGCATGGTCACCCCTGTGGGCTTCTGGCTCCTAGGAGAAGGGAGAGAAGGGGAGACGGAGCTGCACATGCCCAGTTCTTCAGCCCTAGCTCACGGAGGAGTAGAACTACCCCCAGCCTTAAGAGGGAAGAGTGAGGAAGCACATGGCGGGACCAGACGCTGGGAGGTGTAAGGACAGTCCTTCTTCACAGAGACCAGAGGAGAGAAGAAGCAGTCTCTAGCGCTCCCCTCACCACTACTCCCAACCCTTACCCTCTAAAAATATTGTGAGGTTATTTGGGGGTAGAGACGTAATAAAGAAGGCTCCAACTGTCTGTCCAAAGGTAAGGTCAATTGATAAAATTTGAAATTTTGGCATTAACAGATAATATTTGGAATTTTACCAAGTTTAACGGGCTTGTTAGAGGTCCTTACTCATTCCATTATAAAAACTTTGTTTTGATACATATAAGAAGAAATATTATGAGACAGTTTAAAGTGTTGGGGGTTAGCTGGACATGGTGGCTCATGACTGTAATCCCAGCACTCTTGAGAGGCCTCGGTGGGAGGATTACTTGAGGCCAGGAGTTAGAGACCAACCTGAGCAACATAGCCATACACTCTCTCTCCACAGTAGCACTCTGGGAGGCCGAGGCAGGAGGATTGCTTGAGGTCAGGAGTTCGAGACCAGTCTGAGCAAGAGTGAGACCCCATCTCTACTAAAAAAAAAAAAAAAATGTGGAGAATCCATGAAGGCAAAAGTGCTCAGGGGCTTCCAAAGTCATACTGTGGCCTTTGCAAGATTTGAATTTGTTTTTAAAAATTCTGAAAATAAAATCAAATTTGATTCATTTTTTCAGTAAGAGGTTCCATGTCGGGAAGCAGGCTAAAAGAAGTAGCATCAAAAAAATTCTAGAATAATTAATTCAAACTAAATATAACTTGAGATTATCTTTTCTTTTTTTAAGTTTAGAAACAGAAGAAGAGCAACAATATCTCACCTCAAGCTATATTAACATCTCCACTGATTCATTACAAGGTGGCAAGAAGTATTTGGTTTGGGTCCAAGCTGCAAATGCACTAGGTATGGCGGAATCAGAACGACTGCAGATTCACCTGGACGATATAGGTAAAGAAAAGGAAATTCTATAATGTCTGTAAAGATAAACAGCTAATTTGTACTGACCTAGTCAAATGAAGTCTAGATCTGAAAGAAGTTCCCCTAGAGTTCCTGCAGATCATGGTAAAGAAAACAGAAGTTATTTGTAATTCTACCTGCCTGAGACAACTCACAGATGAGTAGTACTGCCGCCATTTTGCCGTGTATCCTTCCAGTCTCGTTTCTGCCTGGGTGCATGTGTTTTTACAAATATTTACTGGGAACTTATTATGTTTCAAGCATTGTTCTAAGGGTCAAGCCGAATAAGTTAGACGAGGTGTCTGCCTTAAAATAACTTGCAGTCTAGCAGAGAAGACAGAAAGAAACAAGGATTATAATAAAGTGTGATGACTCTTAGGTTGTGAGAAGCACCGCATACTAAAGAATCACACTCTATACACTATTTGGGCACTTATGTAGGGTTTATTTTTTGTTTTTATGTGGAAAAGTTTTATAACATATATAGAAAATTGCGTTTAATTACGTAGAC
This sequence comes from Lepilemur ruficaudatus, assembly GCA_963574885.1. NCBI lineage: Eukaryota > Metazoa > Chordata > Mammalia > Primates > Lepilemuridae > Lepilemur > Lepilemur ruficaudatus. The sequence continues at coordinate 11,928 of CAUYRT010028521.1, forward strand.
ATCTCTGTGTTAACCAGCCAGGTTTAACAAATGTTAACAGTTTTTGTTTCAGTGTTTTTCAGACCCTGCCTTTTTAAACTTACAATATATAATGAACACTTCTATTTAATCTATAATAGTATTTTAAATTTTGTCTGAATGTGTAATAGTTTAATTCTTAGTGTTGGAAATTTACAGTTTTCAATTTTTTGCCATTGTAAACTACATTCCCACGAACAACCTTGTAGCTAAATTTTTTTCTTAGTTCTTGGTTATTTCCTTAAGATAAATTCCCAAATTTAAACACCCTTGATCCTTTTACAACTACATCCAAGTCATAAAATAAGACTTCAGGCAAAGATCACCAAGTGTAACAATCCTCTGGAGATCCAGGTACCAGTGACTTGTTACCGTTAAGGAAGAGTTCCATAAGCTAACATGTGTTCAGCACTTTCTCATGGGCTAACTGCCGTTACGTACACTATTTATTTATTTATTTTTTAAATATAATTTTTTAAAATTATGTGTCATCCTTTTGCAGGGCCATCCTAATCTCTGTATTGTTTCAATTTTAGTACATGTGCTGCCGAAGTGAGCACACATACACTATTTTATTTACCCCTCACAACAGTTCTATTTTGTAGAAGAGATTATAATTTATATATGACAAAACTGAGGCACAATGGCGTTAAAAAATTTGAGATTATAGAATCAGGGAGCACCTAATTCCAACACCCTTGACTCCTATCCTCAGTCTTTATGAGAAAAATAAAAGCACACTGCAACGTGTCTGACGACGTCTCTGCCGATTAATGATCTAGGGGATATGAAGGCTTCTCATCTAGGGATACAATGTGGGGAAACTTTTGGAATCCCTGAGGTCTTGTATCACAACTAATATCTCAACTTTTCAACTAACCACAATTAGCTATCACAACTAATGGGATTGGTCCAAAGGTCTGTCCTTCTACTGTGAATATTGGGTTTGGAAACACACGTTGTCGACTATGCGGATGAACAATAACTCCATTTTATTGCATATTCTTGGAGTTATCGTTCTCTTGACCATGTTCTATACATTTTTTTTTTTTGAGACAGAGTCTCACTCTGTTGCCCGGGCTGTAGAGTGCTGTGGCGTCAGCCTAGCTCACAGCAACCTCAAACTCCTGGGCTCAAGCAATCCTTCTGCCTCAGCCTCCCAAGTAGCTGGGACTACAGGCATGCGCCACCATGCC